>PVKV010013726.1:0-60270 GCA_004027835.1 Alouatta palliata
AAAAAAAAAAAAAAAAAAAAAAAAAAAATCAGGAGACAACAGATGCTGGAGAGGATGTGGAGAAATAGGAACACTTTTACACTGTTGGTAGGAGTGTTAATTAGTGCAACCATTATGGAAGACAGTGTGGCGATTCCTCAAGGACCTAGAAATAGAAATTCCATTTGACCCAGCAATCCCATTACTGGGTATATACCCAAAGAATCATAAATTGTTCTATTATAAAGACACATGCACATGTATGTTCATTGTGGCACTGTGTACAATAGCAAAGACCTGGAACCAATCCAACTGCCCATCGATAATAGACTGGACAAAGAAATTATGGCACATATATGCCATGGAATACTATGCAGCCATAAAAAATGATGCGTTCCGGTCCTTTGTTAGGGATGTGAATGAATCTGGAAACGTCATTCTCAGCAAACTGACACAAGAACAGAAAATCAAACACTGCATGTTCTCACTCATAGGCAGGTGTTGAGCAATGAGAACACATGGACACAGGGAGGGGATCATCACACACTGGGGTCTTTTGGGTGGACTCAGGGAGGGACAGCAGGGGTTAGGGAGTAGAGAGTTGGGGAGGGATAACATGGGGTGAAATGCCAGATATTGGTGATGGGGATGGAGACAGCAAACCACATTGCTGTGTATGTACCTATGCAACAAACCTGCATGTTTTGCACATGTACCCCAGAACCGTAAGTGCAATAAAATATATTAAAAAAAAAAAGGATTGTGGTGAAAATTTAGTAAGATAATTTATATAAAGCACTCAGTGCATGGCTAATACATGATAAGCACTCACCAGTGATAGGGAATGAAGAACATTATAAAGGAGTATATGCCTTAATGAAGTATGAAGTAAGCTTTCAGAAATAACATCATCAGAAAAGTACTCTAGGAAATATAGAGATTATTGTGGGCTCTTGAGATCTGTGCAGGTTTCAGGACATTCATCTGAGAAATGGGGAGAAAGAAACCAGGAAGTGTGTAACACCGTGTTATCTACTTGTACCACTATTTCATTCATTATTCATCAAACAGCATCTCTTCTGTATCAGAGGCTATATTAAGCACCTAGACATATAAAGAAGAACAACATCTATACCCTATCCTTGAGGAGTTTACAGCCCAGTGGGGTAAGACAGTCAAAAAAAAAAAAAGAAGTGGCGATAACATGGTTAAGTGTTGTGACACAAGTATGAGCAAAGTAACAAGTGAGGACAGACTGGATACAGCCATTTCTGCCTAGGAGCAGAGAATGGGAGTATGTGTTTGGGCTGAGGCAATGCCATGCATAAAGACACAGAGTTGTGAAAGGTCCTGCCATGGTCAGGGGCTGTGAGAAGTTTAGTATGACCCGTGAGTTACTCTAGACTCTACAATCTAAGTTAGCATAGACAGTATCTGGGTTTTGCTCACTGCTCTAACCTTAGTACTAAACACTAGGAGTGGCTGTTAGTAGATGCTGAAGGATTTAATGGCATATGTGGAAAACATTATGTCTAGTGCTTCCGTGTGTCCTCTCCGTGTAAGCCTCACAGCTTCTGTGGTATGATTACCATTTTTACCATCAAAAAAAAAAAAAAAAAAAAAAAGTCTCATAGTTGCTAAATAGTGGAATCCATGAAGAAGAAAATTCCAAAACTAGAATGAAAGGGACAGCTCATTCCTATTTTTTTGTCTTGTAAAATCAATGTGAAGAAATCACAAGCATTTCTATCCTTTAGAAGGAAAAACTCTTTCTACTTTTCTGATCATCAATTATTAAGAGTAATAAAGAAAAGGTTGAAGAAATAAAAGCACTGTTTCTTTTCTATATGCTGTTCATTGTTTGGAAATGAAAATTTAGAATTTAGAACTACTCTGTTTCTATCAGGAAACATGTATAAACCTTCCAAGTCAGTGAGTAAGACAGAAATTCTGAAGTACCTAACTTCAAGTTATCTCTTAAAATGAATCTTGAGCCTTCAACCATTGTCTGTTGTTACGTGACTCCTGCCATTGAAGCGTAGGGTACTACTGCCACTGATGAATCATTGGAAGACTTTTACCACACATTGCTGAAATCCTATGTCCTTTGTTGTTTACCATTGAATTTTTTTATTATTCCTATTAAACTTCATTTTTCATAATGTTTGAGGTGATCTGAAAGGACAATAGAAGGATCATGACCTTGTTCCTGTGTAGAAACAAGCAAAGAGAATTTAGAGCTTCTGAAATGAATATTTCTTAATTGTTGACTTGAGGACCCACTAAGCAGTGATCACATTTTCACATATTCTTAGCCATTTGAAATGGGAATTGTGTATGTTTTAGGGCAACTCAAATTTTATGTAGCATAACAGAAATATATGTGTACTTTCAGTAATTATATGACGTGGTATAGTTTACCTATTACCTCTGTTGGTTTGTATAACATAGCAAATATTAGATTGTAGTTGTGTGCTCTTTTGTAAAAATGGTTTTATATTTAATATATATACCTCATACTTTGTTGAAATCAAAACAAGCTTTTAATTGATAAGTTTTTAGAAATATCGCCCTGAGCTATTTCTGTCTACCACTTGAATTTCTGTTTTTTTCCCAAATGAATCTTCTCTTCCAAAAGTGTATATGTATATATACAACTGTGTGTGTGTGTGTGTGTGTGTGTGTGTGTGTATGTATGTGTATATCATTTCTTTTCTTTCTTTTTTTTAAGAGACAGGGTCTTACCATGTTGCTCAGGCTGGAGTGTGGTGGCTCTTCACAGGTGCGATCATAGCACACTGCAGTTTATTAGTTTAAAAGGATTTAAATGCTAATGTTTGATAGACTTGGGTTTAAGATTCACCTCTCTCATGTATTAATCTGTGATCTTGGAAAATTATCTCAACTTTCTAAGCCCCAATTTTATCATTTTTAAAGCAGGCTTAATAGTAGTGTCTAGCGGGATATCTGTGTGAATTACCTAAAATGATGAAGTGCTTGACATATAGTCAGTACTCATGATTAGCTTCTGCTTTTTATCAATATGATATCACATCATAAACAACAGTAATGTAATGATGATAGTAATGGATGTTCATGTCAGGGTATGTTTCTAATTTAATACATGTGTTAGATAACTTCCAGTTACACAGTTTTTATAAGATCACATGATGTGTATAAGAGCTGATTAAACTGAAATATGAAGTGTCAGATTCGTGTTTTTCTGGTTTTTGGGTTTCTTTTTCTGGTTGATGAATACCATGGAGTATTTGGATTCTAAAATTTGACTTTGTATTGGTTATATGAATTATTATTTTAGTGACTATGCAAATTCAACTATATCATAAAGTCAAATGATATTCTCTAAAAATCACTCCTAAATACTATGTGATACAGTCAAGACTGCAAAGCAGGTATTACTCTCATATACTTATTAATTCACTTATCATTCAGTAACTCTTGATTGATCACCTTTTATGGGCTAGGCTCTCTATTGTTTCTAGGGCTATGCAGATAAAAAGAGTTCACACTCTTGAGGAGTACAGTCTCTGGAAAGTCAGGCTTATGACTGATAGATAACTTTATTATGATACAAATTAGAGTAAGTGTCTTAATCAAATGTGTAGAATTTGGAAGAGATAGTGACAGCTCTGCTTGAGTGAGCCAGGGGAGACTTCACAGAGGAAAGAATATCTGAGGTGGGACTTGAAGAATATTTCTGAGCAGGATAGGAGAGGGCATGTAGTATAGGGAGTGGCTTATGTAGTTTTTCAGCTTCCATTTAATGAGTTAACTTGGGTTATCCAGGGAGCCTTTGAGAGTGAAATCAGTGTGTCCCTTCCTTCCCCTATTCTCATCCTCATTGACCAGCTTCTTCTACTATTTATGCATCAATGTGTGTCTCCTTGTTAAATAGAAACCTAATATAAGTTTATTCTTGTTAGAACAAATACATATCATGATAAGCCTCAAGGAAATATATGTCATATCAAAATGACATCACAAAATATTTAGGTCATCTAGGGTTGATGTAATGCAATTTTAACCAATTAAAGCATCTATTCAGTTAATGTTTAAATACCTATTGCATTCCAGGTACTGTCCTAGGATGGTAATATGTGTTATCTTTTAAAATTAATTAACTGAAAAAATAACGATTGACTAAAGTAAAACAATATAAATTTGCAAAGAAGCAGCACTGTTTTATAAACTCCAGAGAGCATTTGTTTAAACCTGTATCAGAAAGCAAAAAGGGCAATAGTTGCAAATATCAACTTGGTAGTTGTTGTCAGAAATTCTCTTTGAAATAATAAAAAAACAACTGTAAGAGTGGCCCATTTTAAGATTCTGAAAGTTCTCTGCTTTCTTCAGCATTATATGGACAGATAAATTTTCCCTGCATTTATTCATGTCAGATTACTGGTACTGCTCAGAGTAAAGCCTGTCTTCTTTCTGTTCTCCAGTGTATTATTGTAGCAGATGGCTTTTAATAAAACATTTAGCTAAAGAAGAATTTTTACTCTAGGTTGGTGGAATGTATTATAATGATAATGGAAATTCTCAAGAGGAGATGTTTAATTTGGTATTTTTCTTTCGATTGAATAACGTTCAGTTTTTTCAATTAAATTGAATAACAGTTCAATTTAATTGAAAAGTCAAATTATGGTATCTGTTACATCATTTTTTATTTGATAAGTTTCAAAAGTAAATTAAACCCTGTAGGTCATGTAACCAAGTAAATATTTGCTTTTTCTTTACATGATTTACTTTTTAAAAATTTAAGGCAGTTTATTAGTCAAATAACATTCAGTACTAGATTTCATTGAGAGTCAGAGCATTGCTTAATTATATGGCTGCTCTGTTCTCTCATCACTTTGTCTAGGTGTAGGCATTGAGTTTTTTGATAGAATGAGGTTATTCCAGCTGTGTCTGTACCATTGGTATTTATAAAAACCACAGGCTGTTTTATAAAAACTGCATTACTGATATAAAATTTACAAAGATTTCTTCAGAAAATTTATAGTAACTAAAAATTTACTAACCAAAACAATGAAGCAGGGAAAGAGAATAAAGAGTACTCATTGTGTTGTAATGTAAATGCCTTGAATATGTGGGCACTGGAAGGTCTTTATTAAAATAAATTAAGAATTGGCTGAGTGTGGTGGCTCACACCTACAATCCCAGCACTTTGGGAGGCCAAGGCCAGCTGATTGCTTGAGCCTAGGAGTTTGAGACCATCCTGGGCCACATGGTGAAACCCCGTCTCTACAAAAAATACAAAAATGAGTCTGGGCTTGGTGGCATATGCTTGTAGACCCAGCTACTTGGGACGCTAGGATAGGAGGATCACTTGAGCCCAGGAGGCAGAGGTTGCAGTGAGCTGAAATCACGCCGCTGCACTCCAGCCTGGGTGATGGAGCAAGGCCCTGTCTCAAAAAACAAACAAACAAAAAAACCGTAAGAATTAATGAAAGAGATTATTAAAGAAAATATACTATTTATTTTCTCTTTTCTTGCATAATTATACATTTACTTATGGTTATTTTTTACAGGATAATTTAAATCAAAGTTTTTCTTTTTTTGAGACGTAGTCTTGCTCTGTCACCCAGGCTGTAGCGGTGGCACGATCTCGGCTCACGGCATCCTCTGCCACCTGGGTTTAAGCAATTCCCCTTCCTTAGCCTCCTGTGTAGCTGGGACTACAGGCGCGCACCACCACACCTGGCTAATTTTTTTTGTATTTTAGTAGAAATGGGGTTTCACCATGTTGGCCAGGGTGGTCTTGATCTCCTGACCTTGTGATCCACCTGCCTCAGCCTCCCAAAGTACTGGGATTACAAGCATAAGCCACCGCGCCTGGCCTCAGATTTTCTTAATCCTCATCCTTTGAGATCTTCCATTTACTGTCTATATAAGGGTGATATCTACATGTATAAAAACGATAATTATATGTGAATTTGAAAACTAATAGTTTTCCTCTCAACTCTCCAACACTGTTTGTATAAAAATTTAAAAATACACTCGAAGTATTTTCATGTACTTAAGTGGTATATTCTATTATTAGTAACAAATGTAGTTTTTGTTATCCTTCAAATGTGTTTAATAGTTTTCAGGTAAATTAAGGAAAATATAATTTTCTAATATTACCTTCATTTTCATATTATGGAATTAGAGTAGGAGTATACAGTTTTGAGGAAAGGAGTTAGAGGTTATTGTTGAGCATAGATTATTTCATGGCTTATATGGTTTACTTTTTAAAAATTTAAGACAGTGTGTTAGTCAGATAACACTCACTTAGATTTCACTGAGAGTCAGAGGATTGCTGTGTTCTTTGTCTTCACCTTGTGTAGTTGTAGGCATTAATCAGTAATAAAATCAGTACTTGCTTGGGCATGCTGCTCACGCTTATAATCTCAACACTTTGGAAAGCCAAGGCAGGAATATTTCTTGAATCCAGGAGTTAAAGACCCTGTCTCTATAAAAAACACACAAAAATTAGCTGGGTGTGATGGCACATGCCTATGGTCACAGCTACTTGGGAGGCTGAGGTGGGAGGATCACTTGAGCCCAGGAGGCTGCAGTGAGCTGTGATTGTGCCATTTGCCATTTTAATGGCAGAACCCACAATTACTTTTGCACCAACCTCATCTCATATTTTCAAGAGCCTGGAATTACATTCCTGGATTCTAATTTCATAACTTTATTGACATTAGCACATATTTGTAGAACATATTTATATTTCATTGGGTAATATGGTGAGGTTGGTTTTCTCTAGGGATTTCATTTTGTCTTTGATTTACTTTAGTGTTTAAATTTAGGAAATTTATGTTTAGATGTGTTTACTATTGATTAGGGCTGAGGTAAAAAAAAAAAGGGATAGGCAGCTGATGCCCATGAGGCAGGTGTCAAAAGTTTATCTTCCTGACTCTTGCCCTAACATGTTACACATTTCTGCACATGTTTTGGTAATGGTTCCATTTTGCAGCTTCTGATTTGATTATTTCATAATCTGTTTCTCAGTATCTTCTTTCATTTTTGTGTCTCTTTATGGTTTTTTTTTTTTTTTTTTGGTCTCTCCATTGTATCTTCCATTCTCTTTTTTATCTGCCTCCCTTTCTTAATTGTCCAAAATGTAGAGTTGACTCTTGAAGAATGCCAAGGGTTAGTGGCTGGCTTCCACCTCAAGGCAGTTGAAAAATTGTGTATAACCTTTTACTCCCCATAGACCTAACTACTAATAGACTATTGTTGAATGGAAGCCTTACCAATAACATAGTTGGTTAACACATATTTTGTATTATGCAAAAAGTGCAAAGATTCTGCATGTGCTGATGTAGCTGCATTGATAGCTTCATGAATTTTCTCTTTTAATTATAGGTATTATTTTTTTACTATGGTCCTTTTGCTGGATTCATTTATCTTGAAATGGTGGACATCCACAGCTGCAAACTTCAATCTGTGGTACTTACTCAGAATTCAGCTTTTTCTTGTAATGTTGTGACTTTTCTGTGCTTCTTGAAAGCACTTTCAGCTGCACTTGTGTCACTTCATATGGGTCTCATGGTGTTATTCAAGTTTTATGGTATTGGACTAAACAATGAGAAATATGTGAGAACCATGATCACTTTTTACAATGACAAAATGTACTGGAGAGATGAATTGCTCACATGGAGATCGTTAGCATTATACAGCATTTCAGGCAGATAGACTCACCACAATAGCAACCCGAGATGGGGTTGAAAATTTTACAGTTGCATAGTATGTACTACATTTAATTTTATGTAGTTATGAAATAATGCTGCATCTTTATGTTTGTTTTGTTTTTTTCAAATCTTATTTTAGATTCAGGGGGTACATATGCAGGTTTGTTTGATGTATGCATTGTATGATGCTGAAGTTTTGGGTGTGAATGATCCTGTCACTCAGGTACTGAGCATAGTACCCAGTACATAGTTTTCAACCCTTGTCTCCTTCCCCTTCTATTAGTCTCTAGTGTCTGTTGTTGCCATCTTTATGTCCATGAATACCCAATGTTTACCTCCTGCTTATAAGTGAGAATATGTGGTACTTGGTTTTCTGTTTTTATGTTAATTTGGTTAGGATAATGTCCTCCAACTCCATCCACATTGGTGCACAGGACATAATTTCATTCTTTTCTGTGGCTGCATAGTATTCCATGGTGTATGCGTACCACATTTTCTTTTTCCAGTCCACTGTTGATGGGCACTTGTGTTGATTCCATGTCTTTGCTGTTGTGAATAGTGCTGCAGTGAACATGGGAGCATGTGTGTCTTTTTTATAGAAATATTTTTTTTTCTTTTGGATATATATCCAGTAATAGGATTGCTGGGTTGAACTGGGTACAATGGTAGTTATTTGAGAAATCTCCAAACTGCTTTCCACAGTGGCTGTAATAATTTACATTCCCACCAACAGTGTATAAGTATTAATTCCTCTTTCTCTGTAGCCTTGCCAGCATCTGTTACTTTTTTGATGTTTTAGTTGTAGCCATTCTGACTAGTATGAAGTAGTTTCTCTTTGTGGTTTTGATTTGCCTTTCTCAAAGTAGTGATGTTGAGCATTTTTTCATGTTTGTTGGCTGCTTGTTTTTCTTCTTTTGAGAAGTGTCTGTTCATGTCATTTGCTTACTTTTTAATGGGGTTATTTGTTTTGTGCTTGTTTAATTTTTTAAGTTCCTTATAGACTCTGAATATTAGACCTTTGTCAGATACATAATTTCTGAATATGTTCTCCTATTCTGTAGGTTTTCTGTTTACTCTGTTGATAGTTTCTTTTCCTGTGCAGAAGCTCTTCAGTTTAATTAGGTCCTACTTGTTAATTTGTTTTCTTGCAATTGCTTTTGAGGGTTTAGTCATAAATTATTTCCCAAAGCTGATGTCCAGAATGGTGTTTCCTAGGTTTTCTTCTAGATTCTTATAGTTTGAGGTCTTACATTTAAAATTTTAATTTTATCTCAAGTTAATTTTTGTCTATGGTGACAGATAAGGGTCCAGTTTCTTTCTTTTGCATATGGTTAGCCAGCTATTCCATAATAGCAGGTATAATGTGTCGCTAAGTCTTTTTACCACTTATGAATAGGGAGTCCTTTCCCTATTGTTTATTTTTTGTTGACTTTGTTGAGGAACAGACTTTTGTTGACTTCACTGTAGGTGTGTGCCTTTATTTCTGGGTTCTCTATTCTCTTGGCTTATGTATCTGTTTTTGTACCAATATCATGCTGTTTTTGGTTACTGTAGCCTTATATATAGTTTGAAGTTAGGTAATGTGATGCCTCCAGCTTTGTTCTTTTGGTTTAGAATGCTTTGGCTATTCCGGCCCTTTTTTGGTTCCATATGGATTTTAGAATTTTTTTTTTCTAGTTCTGTGAAAACTAACGTTGGTAGTTGAATAGAAATGGCATTCAATCTCTAGCTTTCTTTGGACAGTATGGCCACTTTAATGAAATTGATTCTTCCAATCTTTGATTATCAAATTTTTTGTTTGTTTGTCATTTCTGATTTCTTTGAGCAATGTTTTGTAGTTCTCCTTGTAGAAATCTTTTACCTCCTTGGTTAGATGTATTCCTAGGTATATTTGTGTGTGTGTGTGTGTGTGTGTGTGTGTGTGTGTATGTGTGTGTGTGTGTGTGTGGCTAATTGTGGGATTGTGTTATTGATTTGGCTCTCAGCTTGAACAATATTGCTGTATAGAAATGCTACTGATTTTTGTACACTGATTCTATATCTCAAAACTTTTCTGAAGTCATTTATCAGTTACAGGAGCCTCCTGGCAGATTCTTTAGGGTTCTGTAGTATAGGATCAAATTATCAGTGAAGAGAGATCGTTTGACTTCTTCTTTTCCTATTTGGGTGCTTTTCTTTCTCTTGCCCAATTGTTCTGGCTAGGACTTCCATTATTATGTTGAATAGGAGTGATGAGAGTGGGCATCCTTGTCTTGTTCATTCTCAAAGGGAATGCTTTCAGTTTTTACCTGTTCGGTACGATGTTTGCTGTAATGGTTCCTGTTATTTTGAGGTGTGCTCCTTCAATTCTTAGTTTCTTGAGTATTTTTATTATGAAGAGGTGTTGGAGTTTACCTAAAGCTTTTTTTCATATCTATTGAGATGGTCACATGGCTTTTTAAAAATTCTGTTTAAGTGTTCAATCAAATTTATTAACTTTTTGATATGCTGTTGAATTTGGTTTGTTAGTATTTTGTTGAGGATATTTTCATCTATGTTTACTAGGGATATTGGCATATAGTTTTCTGTTTCTGTTGTGTCTTTGCCAGATTTTTGATATCACATGGATGCTGACTCTGATTTTATTTACTTCAAAGTATTTTTTGATTTCCGCCTTAATTTCATTGTTTACCCAAAAGTCATTCAGGAGCACGTCTTTTAATTTCTATGTAATTGTGTGGTTTTCAGAGAGCATTCTGATACTGATTTCTATTCGTATTCCACTCTGGTCCAGGAATATGGTTTGTATGATTTTGATTTTTTTTTTTAATTTATGGAGATTTGCATTATGACTGAGCATGTGATTGATCTTGGAGTATGTTCTATGTGCAGATGAGAAAGATGTATATTCTGTGGTTGATGGGTGAAGTACCCCATAGATGTTTATTTGGTCTAATTGGACAAGTGTCAAGTTTAAGTTCAGACTTTCTTTGTTCATTTTCTGCTTTGATGATGTGTCTAATGCTGTCAATGGGGTATTGAAGTTCCCCACTATTACTGTGTGGCTAAGTCTTTTCGTAGGCATAGACACACTTGTTTAAGAATCTTGGGTACTGCAAACTTAGGTGCATATATATTTAAGATAGTTGGCCAGATGTGGTGGCTCACGCCTGTAATCCTAGCACTTTGGGAGGCTGGGGTGTGTGGATCACCTGAGATCAGGAGTTCAAGACCAGCCTGGCCATCATGGTGAAACCCCATCTTTATTTAAAAAAAAAAAAAAAAAAGAGTTAAGTCTTCTTGTTGAATTGAACTCATCATGTGATGCCTTATTTGTTTACTTTTACTTTTGTTGGTTTAAAGTCTCTTTTATCTAATGCAAGAATAGCCACCCTAACCCGTTTTTATTTTCCCCATTTGCATGGTAGATCTTTCTCTATCCCTTTATGTTGAGCCTTTGGGTGTTATTATGTGTGAGATGGGGTCTCTCGAAGACCGCAGATGTATGGATCTTTTATCCAACTTGTGACTGTGCCTTTTAAGTAGGGTGTTTTGACCATTTACATTCAGTATTAACATTGATAATGTGAGATTTTGATGCTATCATAAAGTTGTTTGCTGGTTGCTTTGTAGTTTCTATTATGTTGTTGCCTGATAGGGTCTGTGGGCAAAGTACTTAAGTTGTTTTTGAGTAGGAGGTATCTTCCCTTCATTTCCATGTATAGAAATCTCTTAAGGATCCCTTGTAAGGCTGGTTTAGTGGTAATGAATTCCCTTAGCACTTGCTTGTCTGGAAAAGGTTTTATTTCTCTTTTGCTTATGAAACTTAACTTGGCAGAATATGAAATTCTTAGTTGGAATTTTTTTTCTTTAAGAATGCTGAAAATAGGCCCCCAATCTCTCCTAGCTTGTAATTTTTCCGATGAGAAGTCCACTGTTAGCCTGATGGATTTCCCTTTGTACATGATCTGACCTTCTTCTCTAGATGTCTTTTAAATTTTTTTCTTTAGCATTGACCTTGGACAGTCTTGTGACTATATACCCTGGTGATGTTCATTTTGTGTAGTATCTCACAGATGTTCTCTAGATTTCTTGTATCTGGATGTCTACCTCTCTAGCAAAATTAGGAAATTTTTCTTGAATTATTCACTCAAATATGTTTTTTTAGATTGTTTACTCTTTCTCTTTTTCTCTTTTCTCAGGAATGCCAGTAATTCATAAATTTGGTCATTTAACATAATCCTGTTTTTATCAAAGACTTTGTTCATTCTTAAAAATTGTTTTTTCTTTATTTTGTTGACTATATTAGTTCAAAACACTGGTCTTTAAGCTCTGAGATTCTTTCCTCAGCTTGGTCTCTTCTGTTGTTAGTGTTTTCAATTGTATTTTGAAATTTCTAAAGTGAATTTTTAAATGACTGAAGCTCTCATTGATTTTTTTTTTTAAAGATGTTTATCTTTTCTCTTATTTCCTGGCTTGCTTTAGAAGTTTCTTTGGGTTGATTTTCCACCTTGTCCTGGATCTCACTGAACTTCCTTGCGATCCATGCTTTGAATTCTTTCTGTCATTTCTGAGTTTCCATTTTGGTTAGCAACCATTGCTTGACAGCTTTAAGGTGATCCTTTGGTGGTGTCAGTACTTTGAGATTTTTCCTGATGGCAGAATTCTTGTACTGGTGCCTTCTCATTTGGAGACATTGGCACTTCTAATTTTTGTCATTTTCTCACAGGTAGGATTTTTTTCTTTCTTTGTTTTCTATAATGTTATTTTATTTTCTTTCCTTTTCTGTGCCCCCCACCCTTCCCTATGAGTGAGAATGTAGAGAATTCTGGTTAGGGTCTTTTGGCTTTGCTTCTATAGCCCTATGCACTTCTTTTGGCAGGTTTTATATTGGACTGTGCAGTTTGATGTACAAGCCAGTAGATGGTGCTTATAGGGTGGCCAATGCAGTTGGGTATATACTTGATTCTTGTTTATTTTCAGAAGCTCTCTGTTGTGTCAGGCAATGTACTGATTCTTTGAATGCACAGTGGTCTGAGCTCCCTGCTTAGCTGCTATGGGGTAGAGGCCGTGAAGGGCAGAGACAGACAAGCACATCTGCTCACACGTCCCCTGACAGCAGGCACTTAAATTTCTCTCAACTGTGAATGGCACCATTTATGGTCTGTAAGTGTTTGTATATGTAAATTTAGATAAATCATAATTTTTAATGATAGATTTGTATATATTTTATGGCAGTAAATTATCACAGACTAGTAGCTACATATATTTCATGCATTCATGACATACCTTTTTCTTAATTTTTTTTTGGTATTTCTATGCCACATGGTTTGCATGTTTTTCATGTTGTCACAGACCTTCAAAAATTTTTCCAATTTAGTTTTAGGGAAAAATCCACAAATAAGTGGACCCATTCATTTCAAACTCATGTTGTTTAGCAGTCAAATGTAGTTCTGAAAAGCGATATTCATTATTTGTTATTTTATATTTCCTGGGTTTTATTTTCCCTTTCAGTTTCTCAGATTAGTCTCCTTTTCAGTTGTATGACTTTTAATTGATTTTTAAATTGATAGGATAGTATGCTGTATAGTCATAGAGAAACTATGTTGTTTTGTTGTACTTTATATGCCCAGAGCCACATAAGTAAGCATTGAATGACTATAAATTAAACTCTATAGATCAGTGCTCCATTAATTTTTTTATTTTAAAGGAGGAGTTAATTGTCTATGGTACTGTAATGGAAGAATTTGATTTGAAGTTTTAAATTTTGGTTTATTTTATAGAAAACTTTCAGTTCTATACCATAGCTGATTAATTGAAGTCTTACTTTTTTTCATCACATTTAATGAGTGATTCCTACTGACCAGATACAAACTAGTTTTTTTCACTACTATTACTTCATTTTACTTATTACTTATGAAACAGAAATGTAATTGCTAATATGCACACTGGAAAATACGACCTATCATACATCTCTTATTGAAAACTAGTTTCCTAGTTTCTACTGCCTTTTTCTATCAAACAGAAAAAAAATAAATGGAAAAACCATTTAATGGAACGCCACTGAGTAAATTTAAGGTTATTGTTGGCCTTGGAAAAATTCAGTTCCTCTGTGAAATTTCTTGAGCTTCTTCAAAAAGATTCCATATAAATACCACGTTGGGGCTATTATTGATACTGTAAAATCTTTTCAGACTTTAAAGTTTTATTCCATAAACTGGCTTGTGATTTAATTAATATATTGTTCTTTTAACATTATTCATTAGATGGTTTCAAATTAAGTATTTCAATAAATTCAATATGTTGCAATATTAAAATAATAATTATACCCTTTTATTGGGATTCTTTATTTAATTCATTTTTCCCCATGGCAAATCTTTATGTTTTCTAGATTAACAATTTATCAGTAATGCTTCCATTAAGCGCACAATAGAGTTTTTTTTTTACATACAAACGTTTTTATTCCTAATGAGTGATGAATAGACTCAGTAAAAGTTGCTCAGAATATTTTTGCTGGTGAATTGGAATATCATAGATATACGTACATACTTTTTTCCACAGGAGAGAGCTTTAATTGTTATTAAAGTCAGGATAATTCAGTCACTTCTGTACTTTGAGAAGCTGATCTCTGACATGTTTATGAAAACTGCTTAATCTTTTAATAGGTGACTGAGTTTTTGAAGACAGCATCGTGACGCTTGATACCTGCAAAAATGATGTAAAAAGGAGCAATTTTCATTTTACTCTTTATATCTTTAGTTCTGGTGTGAAGTAGAATGGCAGTTTTGGATTGAAAGCTCATCTTAATTTTTCTACCCATCTGTCTAGTTGGTATTTAGATACTCTAAGTAAGGCTCCATTTTTTCATAGAGATTCTTTAATCGATGTTATTGTAGCTTACTTTCTTTACTTTCCAGGGATCTCAGATCTTATTTTCAAAGCTCAAGTATTTGCAGGGGTGATGTGGGTGTTTACAAAATTTTTGACTCATTCAGTCCTGTAAATCTGACCTTGCATTTAAAAGGCTAATTGATCTTTATTTTATACTATTTAAAATCAAGATTTTCTGCATAAACTATACCAGAACCTTAAATTAAGTATTTAAGGAGTTTCCCTAGATAATTTACATATTTTTTTTTCCTATTTGGCCAGATGATATGTCTCTTGCTGTGAGCTGCAGTTTTTCCAACTCACTGCTGCTGTGACAGACCCTATCCCATTTGAACAGAAAATAGATTGAGTTTAATACTAGGAAAAAGATTATGCTTAACTATTACTCTGAAGAGAATCATTGTTCATCCCAGTGGCACACTGCATTAAGTGTACTGGGACTAATTAATCAGGAAACAACTGTTATTAAAAAGGAAACTGCTCATCAGCTGCCTGCTTGGGCTATTCTACAGAAAGAAACTGTAGACCTGGCTACTTGAACTTCATCGTCTAGCATCATTCTGTAACTGCTTATGTCCCAGTTAAAAGAGGTAATTTAAGGACTTTTAGCAGACCTTATTTTGTAGTGATAAACTTTAATATTAGCGAACTTATTGAGTGTAAATTAACATAGAAACAATAATATTGGGCTAGAATATTTTGGTCGATCTGGAAGGCTTCTCAACTTGTAATCTTACCATGTTTTAAATTCTGGAACAAGCCATGCTGCTTAAATATAATCCTAGTAGACAGCGTTTCAGACTGTATGTAAATATATGTAAACAAACATGTATGTATTTGACATGCAGGATGAAAATTTAAAATCTAACTATTAATGAGTTCATTTATGTAAATCATATTGGCATTTCTAACTTACTAACTTACTAGTTTATTTGGCTTAAGTAAAGTCTTAGAGAATTACTATGTAAGAGAGTATTTTAACTTAACAAGAGTATGTGCGTTATGTATGTGTTGTATGTGTTGTTTCCCCGGCTGGTTTGTGTTTGTAAGATGATTATTATATCTAAGATTTGAGGTATTTCTTAATTTACCAAATAGGACTTGATTATAAACTACTAATGAGAAATTTATAATTGTTCTTGATGTTGCTTTTGTTAATTTTACCTCTTCTTTCTTGATATTTGTCCTAAAATATATACAGTATCACAAGTTTATCAGTTTCTAAAATAAGCAAATAGTTGGATGAATTATGAAGGTTTGTGCCATTACTTTCAATGGCAAAAACTGCAATTACTTTTACACCAACCTATTAAGAACTAGAAAGCTACTCTCAGTGGAGATTGGAATTGTAACTTATTCTTCTTGTATCCTTTCCACCCTTCTGTCCCCAACCACTGGCACATAATACACTCTGAGCATATTTTTATGAAGCCAATCTGAATTGTGGTCTTAGGGGGATTAATTTATTCTGTGCTGTTGTAATATTTCAAGTCAGTTATAGTTCAAGATGCTAAATCTTTTACAGTTGATGCTGCTGCAATACAGTCTAATGTTTACAGACTTCATGGCCCACTTAGCCAGGACAGACAATCTTGTGAATGTGGGGAGTGATTGCTTTTTAATAGGTATATGCAGTTCTATTAGCTTGTTTGTTTACAAGGAAGAAACTTATTAAATGCCCAACTTATTTTATATATGATGCTCTAGTGGAAACATGACAGTATCTTGAACAAGAACAGTGTTAAAGCCTAGAGCCATGGGATTTTTTTTCAAGTTTTATATCTCTGGGCTTATTTTTTTAAATAGTTTATTTTGAACTTTGGGTATATGGATTAGTATTAATTTATATAACTTAATTAATCAAATATTCGCCTTATTGGAAGTATGGTTGTGTGTGTATTTAACGCAGTCATTTTAAGAATTACATATTAATTTACTTTTGCGACTCAGTGGAATATATTGATTTCAAATAATAATATTACAGTTAACATAGAAGTCTAAAAGCTTAATTGCCCAGCCCAAGTCAAATAGAAAATGTGTTTTAGAACTGGAAATAGAAACTGGAGTTACTAATAACTTATCTATGATTTCTAACTCTCTCTCTCTCTTTTTTCTTTTTTTGATATGGAGTCTTGCTGTCACCCAGGTTGGTGTGCAGTGGTGCAATCTCGGCTCACTGCAACCTCCACCTCACAGGTTCAAGCAATAATCCTGCCTCAGCTTCCCGAGTAGCTGGGACTACAGGTGTGTGCCACCACGCCTGGCTAATTTTTTGTATTTTTAGTAGAGACAGGGTTCACCTTGTTAGCCAGGATGGTCTTGATCTCCTAACCTCATGATCCACCTGCCTTGGCCTCCCAAAGTGCTGAGATTGCAGGTGTGAGCCACTGCGCCCAGCTCTAGCTCTGTTTTTAATGTTTCCCATTGAACATTACTTGGAGCACTGTACCGTAGAGAATTTTTTTTAATATTGTGATAGAATTGCAAGACTATCAAAGTTTTCTTTAATAAATAGTACTTCCACAGACTAAACACTAAAAGGCGACCTACTGGCTTTCCAGAGGTGAAATTGTGAATGCTGAGGCTTGAGTGCACATATGCAGAACTTGTTTTGCTTGTTCGCTGTGTTGCTCACCGATGCTTAGTACCTGTCCTCCTTAGTGTACGTGAGGCAATGGATGAAAGCTGTACATCACTCCAAAATGATGCTGAACTGATTCCAGTTTGACACTTGAATTTCCTCCTTTCCTAAGGTAACATGCGATGTTCAGTTTGTGAGGTAGTAGATATTATTTTGACAGATACTGTTTATGGAACTCAATGTAGAATTATTTTTTACCATATAAGAGGAAAAATTATCTTGTTGCTAAATTCTATCCAGTTTAGACCAGTTCAGTGGTGTCTTGAGTCACTGGATAATTCTTGAATGTAAGGTTCCTGTGGTGGCACATTAATGCTTTGAGCGAATGGTTACAGTTAAATCATGACCATGTTTTTTTATTCTGGAGATAGAGATATTCTGTAACAATGCCTGCAGCAGTGAAGTGTCCTTGAAATGTGAGGGAAACACTTGTCTTACGTTGGTAATCTTAATGGTTCTTTAAGGATTCCATGATGCTTGAGGGGCATTCCAAGAAATTTTTAATGAGTCCTTAGTCTCATGAAAATATGGCAGGAAAACGATATGCCAACACTTTGTCATTTTAATCTTATGTAGTGTCTACATTTAGAATACAGGCCAGGCACGGTGGCTCATGCCTATAATCCCAGCACTTTGGGAGGCTGAGGCAGATGAATTACTTGAGGTTAGGAGTTCGAGACCAGCCTGGACAATGTGGTGTAACCCTGTCTCTACAAAATATAAAAATTAGCCAGGCGTGGTGGTGTGTGCCTGTAATCTCAGCTGCTCAGGAGGCTGAGGCAGGAGAATTGCTTGAACCTGGGAGGTGGAGGTTGCAGTGAGCCGAGATCATGCCACTGTATTCTAGCCTGGGCAACAGAATGAGACTCCGTCTCTAAGTGAATAAATAAATTAAGAATACAATCTAAGGTACCAATTCCATACCTCTCTTCAAGTCTTGATTTAGTGGTTAGACCACTTGGTTTTCGATAATCTATTCTTGGTTTACTTGCATTCAGTTTTAATTTTACTGTTGCCTCTTATTTGTCAGAAACGTTACCTAAGACAGGTCTCAAATTGCATTCAAATGTACGTTCAAACCACCTACAGATCTCGTTAAAATGCAGATTCAGTAGATCTGGGATAGAGCTTGGGATTCTCATTTTGAACAAGCTATCAGGCCATGTCAACACTGCTGCTAGTTATGGATCTCGCTTTGAAGCAAGGGTCTAGGTCATAAACTCTAGAATGTTTCTAAAATTTATTTGGATTATTATTAGCTTAGTGAATTCATATGATTATTTCTGGCTCACTTTAGTTTTAAGAAAATAAATATGCTAAAAAGCTATAGTATATTTTACTATTTTCTATAAAATAGTTTTTAAAATTTTCTGTAACTATGGTTTGCTTTCATTGCATCATTTGTTATTGTTATAAAAAGATGGACAAATAAAACAATATAATTTAAATCAACATAATTACAATTCACTATCAAAAGAATATTATGCAAATAACTATATAATGAACTATGAAAGTGGGCTAAAGATACTTGCCTTATAAGGTTTATTTTTTCTTAATTTGTGCTTTATGTAGCAACTAAATCTGATGTTTGTCTTTTATGTGATGTGAAAATAGGAAGAATAGTCAGAGAATCAAAGAAGTAGATGATGATTCTTCTGAATGTTTTTTCTCTCAGGTTTTGGCTGTTCACTTTCATTTTTAATTCAGGCTTCTTCTTTAACTTTTCACATGTATAGAGGCATTTAGAGGAAGGTAAGTTTTGTTTCCTATTCCTTCTCTTGGATTATATTGAGAGAGGGCTTTAATGAAAAAGCCAACCACATTAATTTAAAATGTTCTATCAGGGAGCTAGTAGTTAAACACAGAGTTTTCGGTTCTTGGAGGCCCACCTTTCCTCTCCTCCCCTCCCCCCCCTCTTCTTTTCTTTTCTTTCTTTCTTTCTTTCTTTCTTTCTTTCTTTCTTTCTTTCTTTCTTTCTTTCTTTCTTTCATTCTTTCTTTCTTTCCTTCTTTCTTTCTCTCTCTCTCTTCTCTTTCCCTCTTTCTTTCTTTCTTTCCTTTCTTTCTTTTGTTCTTTCTTTCTTTCGTTCTTTCTTTCTTTCTTCATGGATAGAAATGTAGCCAGAAAGCTAGAAAGGTATTGTGACAAACAGCTCTCTGGGAAAACCTGGCCAGTGCCTTTGCTATGGAAATGTAGTGGCACATACTAAAAGCATTAACACAAACAGCCTCTTTATTTGTACTGTCTTTTAGAAATCATTCCCAAGAAGAAAAGAGTTGTTATTCATCATATAGTTGATTACTGACGTAAAGATAATGATATGAATCTTGAACATAAAATTTACTAATCTAGATTATTGACCTACAAAATATTAGGTTGAATGTTAACTAATTTAATTTGTAGGGTGCTTTTTAAATGGCATTCACCATTTAAGACATCTCTAGTATTATTCTAAATTATCAAGAGGATTTATAACCTAGCTTTTAATTTCATTCCTAATATGCCTTTTATGCTGCTTGGTTTTGTTTGAGTATCCAGTGGATTCCGGTTTTATAGGGCATGAAGCTTATGTGGTTTGGAGGGAACAGCTCTTCAAGGACAAAAACCTTCTATGGGTATGGATGTAAATTTTATGAAAGTATATAATAATTTGAATGTGTTTCTATGGCTCTTTGAGGACAGAATGAAGATAAGCTAAGCTTCATCTTGTGCTACTATCACAAACTGAGAAGATACTTCATTTTTCTTTTATGTTGAAGGATAGTACACTGTATTTGGAAAGAACATAGGCTTATGTTACAACTGGGATTCAAACGTGGTCCTTCTCCATCTTTACAGCTGTTAAGAGTATTCAGTACATCTTTTTCCTAGGCAACAATAGTTTTCAAAATGGTATTCACATTTCCATCTTTTTTTTTTTTTTTTTTTTTTTTTTTTTTTTTTTTTTTTTTTTTTTTTTTTTTTTTTTTTTTTTTTTTTTTTTTTTTTTTTTTTTTTTTTTTTTTTATACACACTCCTTTCCTATAGCCTGTTCTCCATAGTGCAGCCAAAGAACCCTTTTTAAAAACATTTCAGTGATATATTCAGGGTGTAGAATAAAATTCAGATTTTTTTTTAACTATTTTCAGTGTTCTTCATTTATTCCTAAAGATCTAAGTTTCTCTCTGCTGTCATTTCTCTTGAGCCTGAAATAATTTTTTTTTAGCACTTCTTATGGTTCAGGTCTATTGGTGAAAATTTCTCTTAGTTTTCCTTTATTTGAAAATATCTCTGTTTTGCCTTTATTCTTTATTCTTTCAGGGTGTTTTCACTGGGTATATACACTGCTGGGTGGGCAGATTTTGCTTTCAGCATTTCGAAAATGTTCCACTGCCTTCTGGTCGTCATACTTTCTAATGAAAGTTTTTTTGTTTTTGTTTTTGTTTTGGAGACAGAGTCTCACTCTGTCACCTACACTGGAGTGTGGTTGTGCAGTCTTGGCTCACTGCGAACTCTGCCTCCTGTGTTCAAGCGATTCTCCTGCCTCAGCCTCCTGAGTAGCTGGGATTGCAGGTGTGTGCCACCATGCCCGGCTAATTTTTGTATTATTAGTAGAGGTTGTGTTTCACCATGTTGGCCAAACTGGCCTTGAACTCCTGACCTCAGGTGATCTGCCTGCCTTGGCTTCCCAAAGTTCTGGGATTACAGGCATGAGCCACTGCACCTGGCCGCTGATGAAAGTTTATCATCATTCGAGGATGGGTTTCATAGGCATGTGACCTATGCAGTTGCATAGGGACCCGCACTTAGAAGGATCCTGTGCTTGGCTAAATGTTCTGCTAATGCTGTCTTGAAATGCTTAATGGCTTTTGAACAAGGGCCCTGCATTTTCATTTGGCACTGATTCTGTGGTTTCTTCTATTTTATATATTATAGATGAAACAAACCAGAAAATCTTCTCTGCCTATTGAGTAAGAATTGTCTTGTATGTAGGCTGCCTGTGCTTGATTAATAGGGATCATCAAGATTTAAGTAGATTTTTTTAAACATTTGACCAACTTCCAAAAACAATTTTTAAGAATAGAAAATAAAATTTATAATAATAAGAATACTCATATATATTTCATAGACCTTCAAAGTCTATAAGGTTGTTTCCATGTACTTTCTAATTTTATCCTTATTAAAGCCCATGGAGTTAGGCAGTAATAATTCTACCCCCTTTTATTGATTTGCAAATACAGGCCCAAGAGAAGGTATATGAAATAACCTTAAATCAGTCAGGTAACCATTCTTCTCTGATTAAAATCTAGGTTAAGATTTTTTTTCTCAGGTTGAGCATGGTGGCTAATGCCTATCATCTCAGCATTTTGGGAGGCCGAAGCCAGCAGATCACCTGGGGTCAGGAGTTTGAGACCAGCATGGCCAACATGGTGAAACCCTGTCTCTACTAAAAATACAAAAATTAGCCAGTGTGGTGGCACACATCTGTAATCCCAGCTACTTGGGAAGCTGAGGCATGAGAATTGTTTGAACCTGGGACATGGAGTTTGTAGTGAGCCAAGATTACACCACCACACAGTAGCCTGGGTGGTAGAGTAAGATTCTGTCTCATAAAAAAAAAAAAAAAATTTTTTTTTGAACCATTATAGCTAAAAATAGTGAATAGTGACATTTTATAATTTTTTTCTGAAGTGTTTCATAAATATAATCTCATTTAACCTTTCAGCTAGCCATCTGCAATAAGCAGTATAATAAGTGTATTTCCCTTTTTTGAAATGAAAAAATCTAAAGGTATAAAAAATTATCTGTATGCGTTATGTAAGTAATGTAGGATCTGAAGCTGTAGCCCAAATTTCTGACTCTAAGTTCTGTGTCCATCTTTCTATATTACACTGTCTTCTGTTGTTTAGAGATGAATACAGCAATATGTAGTATACGTTTCTTTTTAGCTTACCAATATTTTTACTTTGTGTCTTTAGACTGCATCTGATGTTGTAGGAAGCACTCAGCACTTTATTGAATCAACAAATAATGAATGTAAAAATTGGTAACATCTGATGTCCTTTGGACTTTTGCTTCTTTATTCCTTCTGAGAAATATACTATGAGTAAAACTGTTTTTTCTCTAATCTCAAAATGAACTGTGTAATATTTCAAAATGCCATATACCTGTATTTTGAATTATGAATCAACTAATAAAAAAATTTATAAGACTTCTGGACCAAAAGGGCTATTTAAATGCTAAGTAATATGCCTTGCGATGAAAACACATTATAAATATTTATACTTAACCAATTTTCTATAAATCTTTTGGAGGTCTTTTGAAAATTTCTTTGTTTGCTCCTTCCTAACTCCCTTTCTCTCTCCCTCTTTTCCTCCCTTTCTTATAAGGAGTGCTATTCTATAAAAGCTATATTCTATCTTCTGCCAAACCCTCAAATCTAATTTTGGAATGACAACTTCTGTAGGTAATTTAAGTGCAGAAGATAGATTTAATGTTCATTTTACTTTTGATTTATATGTGACATCTGTTTGGAACCAAATTTTCTGTTTTTAGAAACAGAGGAAAAAAATATTTTGGGATATGTAGGCCAGAGGCAAACGATCTGACAAGTAAACCCCCTTGTTTTTAAAGAAAAAATTACCGCAGTTTATGAGTGATATAAAGACCAAGAATTTGACGAAGACCAAAGAATATTACACAAGCATAGCATACAGTAGACTTTCAAGAAGAAAGTTTACTGAATGATGAAGGAAAATATGTGTCTATGGTTTTATGGCCTATGTAGAACATAGGATACATCCTCTTTTTTTCTGACATACTACCAAAGAAGAGTTATAAAATTCCTGTCTTCAGTCATGTTGACCTAAAATAAGACATACTGTGGTATGACAACACTAACCTTTATGTGCCTTATTCTCAGAGTTTGTGCCTGTAGGTTAAGTAGAGATATTGGCTAATAGCTTTAAGTCTTGCTACTTTTCTGTTCTCAGTGTAATGTTCAAAATTAGTAAAATGCAGACTTTTATTTCTTCCCTCGAATGTAAGTCATTTCTGTATTTCTTTAGTTATTAAATGCTTTTTGATAATATGATAAAAATATACATTGCATTGGCTTTTAAGAACATTTTTGTCATATATATTTCAAACTTTAATTAGGACCTCTAATAATAACCATTTTTTAAAACAAAGTTGGGCAGCAGTTGGCTTTTTGTTTTCTTTATAGAAAATGAAAACGTGCTAGAAAAAGGTGCTGAGTAATTTTAACCACATGCAATGCAGTAATCACCTGGAAATCACATACTTTCTGAAATGTCTTATTGCTTCTATGAAAAACAGGAATAAATTTTATTCTTTAAAACATTTTTTTCTTTTTTATTCCAGAGAAAAATTGAAGCTGAATTTAACACATTTTATTGACTTGTATATCACATCATCCATGTCACAAATTTTTATTTCATTTGTGTACATGATTAATTCTTTATTGACATTGTTGCTATTATAAAATTGTAATATACAATTGGATCTAAATTTTTGTGGAATTAAAATAAGCCAACAGTAGGATTATCATTAAGCATTTAGAACAAAATGAATTCAAACTGTGTTTATTGGTCAGAATAAACAAATAATAGGATTTTCTACAGTTTCTTTTGTTGCTGGCTTTGGTTGGTAGAGAACATTAATATATACCAAATACTGTTTAAGATGTATAGATCATAAAATACAGCATTGGGAATCTTTTTGTCATGCGAAATTTTTTCACTGGAATTTGTCATAGCATTTGTTGTAAATTGGATTTGACCTGTATAACCAACAGATAATGTAAAATGTTATTCTTTACCAGTAGTTTCCTGCAGCTATTATATGTACAGTCTTTGTATCTCAGCCCACATTTATAATATTTGCACATCTTAACAAGCACCCTTTTGAATGTAAACGTTTCAGAGCTCCCAAGAACTTATAAAAAGAAATCTAATCTTGCTAGTGCATGCTTCAGATGGTAAGCATGTCATTTTAAAAAATGAGACAGATAGGCATTTAGGACTGGGAGAAGTCGTGAGTTTCTCTCTGTCATCCGGTGAATAAGTAGACTAGAACTTTCTTCTGTTATTTCCAGTAGTGTTTGGCTAAGACATGAAGAATATTTGCAACAAATGAATTTAGAATTCTTCACAAACTTAGATTCTCATAAAATCTCCCAAGATGTAACGAACAAATTAGATATAACCTAATGGTTTTTATACTAACCGTTTTATAAAACTGAATAAGTAAAACAAAACAAAAACAAACACCTTACTCTCACTGTCTTGTCTGTTACCTGTTATTAATGATGAAGTTTAGACATATTTTCCGTGAATACAGTATTTGCTCATGTTACTTAATAATTGAATATTCTTTTCACTGGTTTTGTTGGTTAAAACCATTTTTTATGTAAACTTAAAATTTACAGATACAAAGACATTCCAGGGATATTGGGTAAGCGGTTCTTCTGAAAATTTCCAAAACTTTTTAAACACCCATTTCATACACATGTAAACAAATGTTAGTTGTAACTGCCATACATCTAGTTTATTAGCAAGTTCAAAGGATTTGAACTATATTTATAAATAAATTTATTCTATTTAGAAGGAAGAAAAGTTATTTGTTGAATATCATTATTGTAATTATTTGAGTGATGTAATTTTGCTATGTTACAATTTATCATCATTTTTCTCATGAAGTTCTGTAGGAAATACTGCCTATTTAATACTTTACACTTGAATAGCACTGATAATTTTGTTTCCCTTCAGGGCATACAGCTGTTTCCAGCCTACTCAGTGCCATGTTAGGACATAAAATTATCTTGACAGAAAGATTTAAATTATAAATAGCCCCATAATGACATTCAGCTTGGGTGGTACATTTATAAAAGGAATTATTAAGAAAATGTCATTTCAACCCATAACTATAACTAGATTCTCTCACATTTCTGAAGCTGTCTTTTAGTAGCCAGATAATATTTGCATATGTAAGCATTTAAACTATTAGGGCTATCAAGTCTACAAGTATAAAAACATATTATGGATATTAGATAAATGGTTTCCTAAAATTTTCCAAAACTTTTCTGTCACAAATACGTCTTAATACATGTCTTTGCCCTATGAAAACTGATACAGTATTGGAGAGTTGAGACCCCAAGATCTTGATATTATTCAAAGAGAATAGCACTGGAAATACTTTATATGTAAAGAAAGAAGAA
The DNA here is from genome assembly GCA_004027835.1 of Alouatta palliata. Classification (NCBI taxonomy): domain Eukaryota; kingdom Metazoa; phylum Chordata; class Mammalia; order Primates; family Atelidae; genus Alouatta; species Alouatta palliata. The sequence continues at coordinate 25,412 of PVKV010013726.1, forward strand.
AAGAACTAGAAGTTGATTTATCTGATTGTTATCCTATAAGAAACATCACAACATTGGATAGGGAATAAAATTTTATGAGCACTTTTTTCCTAGAATAAATGTTGACTATAAATTACTTGGTGTTAGTGTTTTGATTTTTAAATACCCAGTCTACCATCTTATTAGTACATTTAAATCCTAGGAGAATCTACTTTTAACGCATCATATTTTTCTCTGAACAAAATTATATTTATTCAAAAATGTTTTAGATATGAATATGTGTATTGGTATGAGTCATTTTTCTACTTTATGCTGCATGTATACCTAGTTATTTCAGCATCAGAAAGTAGGGATATGTAAAGGAAAGTGATTGGGAAGATCAGTCAGTTATAACAATATGTAATATGGGTCCATGTTGCAGAGTCGCACTTATCAAGCTTTAGCTTGTGTTATGGTCATCACTAAAAAACTGTAGAGCATTACTGATTTGAAGCTGGCATGGTGGAGGTGTTAAGTGTTAGATTAACAGGAATATTTAACTTCTGTGATATATGAAACCTCTGTTTAACATAAACCTCTGTGTGTATGTTTGTGTGTGTGTGTGTGTACACATTGATTTTATTTCTAAACTCTGTAAGTATTATTGCATTGTGCTGCTTAGTGGGCCAAAACTTGCCCAAGATGAGTTCTGATCCTGACTTCAATTTCTAAGTCAATTTTTAATGACATTTTCTTTTTTTGATTTTGACTCCTTCTCAATAGAGACATTTCTTACCATGCTTCTGCCAGTTTAGTGACATTCATTTCTCTCTTAAGCATGTCTTAGAAACAGCCTAATAAATTTATTCTTTCCTTTCTCAATTTCTGTCTCTTAAGAAGGGATTTCTGTCAAAGATTCAGTGTTCTGAGTTGTTCCCTGTGCTACCTAATCACTTTAGCCACTTAGCTTTGAAACTGCCTGATGAAAAAAGGAAGTTGTACTGGCATATGTAGGTCAATTCCTTTGATTTCTCATTTTTCTTATTCTCCCACATAGAATGATGAGAAAATTTAATATTTTTAGCTTTCTTTTAAACAGCTTTATATTCTAGGTGGGTTTAAGCCACCCCAATTTCTGATATTTTAAAAGAATCCTGATGTTTATTCCAGATGGGACCCTTACTGTGTGAAATAATATTTTATGTTGATGTTCAACAGGAAAGGAACAGTAATCAGTCCACCTGATTTATTTAGCAAATACTATTACCTTCTACTGTGTACCAGGCACTGTGCTTGCCACTGAGGATAACAGTAATGAAATATTTTATCAGAGGAGCTCCATCACCTAGCGAAGAATATGATCAAACACACTCAGACCTTTGTTGGTTAGTCAATTGAATTGCTTAGTACATTATTTCAGGCACCTACAGTAGAGTCTTATTGATCTTCTAGTGAATACATCCCTGGTCTGAGGGTTAGAAGGTTTTCATGCCATTTCTTTCTGCTGACATTTCATCTTGCATCATACATTTAATACAGTATAATCTTGAGTAAGCCATACATCATATTTATATAGTTAGTAATGTCTGTCACAACATATTGTGAGATCTCTGGGGCAGAAGTGCTGAGTCAACAGAAACATTATCCTTTCAACAAACATGCACTAAGTACATTGATTGAAGCATTATGTATTAGGCTTCCTGAGTGATACAGAGATAAGTGAGACAATTGTCTAGGTCTAGGAGCTGACAATGCAGTGTATTGGATGAAAATGAGGTATGGGGGAAGTTTGTAGAGGAGGGCATAACAGTTAAGACATTTCTTTAGTGCTTTCTTGTAAAGAACAAATGTATATTTAAATGAGAATTCTTCTCTTATTAACTATATTCTCTCTGACTCTGTTCATAATGATTTGTAGTTGGAGATTTTCCAAAGATTAATGGGCACTGTAAACTAAAAAATTAAGTTAGTTTATTATCAGTTTATTTAAATAGTGTTCTTTAGCTTTGCCTTCACTTTCACTTGTATTACCAGAGCATTTAATCATTATTAAGAGATATTTAAAAAAATTTCTGGCCGGGCGCGGTGGCTTACGCCTGTAATCCCAGCACTTTGGGAGGCCGAGGCGGGTGGATCACGAGGTCAAGAGATCGAGACCGTCCTGGTCAACATGGTGAAACCCCGTCTCTACTAAAAATATGAAAATTATCTGGGCATGGTGGCACGTGCCTGTAGTCCCAGCTACTCGGGAGGCTGAGGCAGGAAAATAGCTTGAACCCAGGAGGCGGAGGTTGCGGTGAGCCGAGATCACGCCATTGCACTCCAGCCTGGGTAATAGGATCACAAAAAAAAAAAAAAAAAAAAAAAAAAAAAAATTTCTACTATTCGTGTCAGGGTTTTCAACCCTGAATAATATGGCAAACCATCTTATGGGGAAAAAAAAGTCCTCAAAGATCCTCTTTTCACCAGTGTTGTGTGTGCGTGTTTGTGTTTGTATATTTTATTTACTGTTATCTAAATATATGGAGATATACAATTAAATACAAACTATACTCTTAACTCTCATGACCATAATCTATTAGAAGCAAACTATAAAATCAATAAAAATGTGTATTTGTCACATTAATCTAATGTTATAAATTATGTTGTCTTCCAGAAAATAAATTGCTGGTGACAGGGTGAATATGACACTGAGAGCTACAACACAGATTTTTTTTTTCTAGCTTTCTTTTCAAAAGTACTGTTACAGCTACGTAAAATTATATTAGGTTCTTTTTCTGGTGCTTTTTCAGTGCTTGCAATTCTTTTTTTAAAAACTAGGACAATTAAGATTTTGTTGTATGATGCTGGTAAGCATAACCTAGAATAAATCTAGGTATTGTAAATCATTAATCTAAAGGATAATAGTATTTATTTTAATGAAAGGCAGTAGAATTATATTAGGCTAGCTTTAAAATAGTGGTCATCACTAGTCATCTTCTTTACTGGATAATATAGTTAAAGGAAGGGCTTTTGTGTTTTTTGAAGGTGTTCTCTTTCTACAGAGTTATAAGGATCTGTAATATATATAACAGGTTTTCCCTAACTCACAAGTGCTGCACCTCTCCCTTTCTAGATCTAAGGAGAATCCATGACACTCTTTCCCACCAAGCCCACCTTCTCAAGTCTTTTTTACTAGCTCATAAGATAAACCAATGGATTTAGGAGGAGAACACTAAAAAGGAGACAGATAGAGGGTATAAATAAAGGAGAAATGTATGGAGAGACATACATAGCATTCTGTTTCCAGCCAATTCCAGCCAAGTTAGTCTATAAGCACTGGAGAAATGTGCTATGTTAGCAACATATATTACTACATTTGTTACTAAATTTTGGTCATTAGTTATTAGCAAGGAACATATGAAACTAAAGACTATCTTGATTTTTTTATACAAAGCATGTAAATTTTAATTTTTGTTTCCCAATAAGGCATCTTTTGGGAAAATAAATTAATTCGTATTACGTCTCAGCTTAAATCCTTCAAAAAGCTGGACTCAGTGGCTCATCCTTGTAATTCCAGCACTTTGGGAGGCCGAGGTGGGCAGATTGCTTGAGTTCAGGAATTTGAGACCAGCCTGGGCAACATGTCGAAACCCCATTTCTACAAAAAATACAAAAATTAGCCGGATGTGGTGGTACATGCCTGTAGTCCTAGAGGCTCAGGTGGAAGGATTGCTTGAGCCCCGGAAGAAGAGGTTGCAGTGAGCCAAGATTGCACCACTGCACTCCAGCCTGGGTGACAGAACCAGACTCTGTCTGGAAAAAAAAAAATTTTTAAAGACTTACCACATCTTTTAGAATCTTCATGATTTTTTGTTTGTTTGTTTGTTTGTTTTGTGAGAATAGGATCCCAGACCTCAAACAATACCTAACGTGTCATTAACATCTTAATTTAATTGAACTCTAATTGCATGAATCTGGGCAGAACATGTTGGCAGTAAGTAAATCTTTTCCATTTTTAGTGTATTCTAGGGAAGTGCATTGAAGACTGGAGGTGTGGAAGCAAGTTAGAAGAGCAGAAAATCCAAATTTCATACAAACCAAATAGAGTTCATTTTAACAGACATTTAGTGAGTGCTCAACATTTCCCGCTATTGTTGGAAGTCAGTAACATGTAGGGTTGTCAAAGCTGCATTGTTGAATGTGTGTAGAATAATGAAAGATGTAAGTGATATAAAAAATAACTCATGCTTAGGTTTTTGTTTTTTGTTTTTTAATTTGGACTGCAGAGACAACTCATAAAGACAAGATCATGAGTATTTCAAGTTTTCTTTTGAAAACTGAGTCATAGATGTTGCATTTCAAGCCAAGGTTTGATCATTCTATACTTCATGGCTTTTTAAAATTCTAGTTGCTATAACAACTTTGATATTTCTTTATTATTTTTAGTACTTCAGTTGCCATAACAATAAGATATCCTAAAAAATAGCAATTTTCTTTTATAAGAGAAAATTTTCTTTTAATTAAATGAATGTGAACCAACATTTCTTTCCTATAATGTGAACCCATTATTCAAAATGAGAGTGTGCTCTTCTGTTTTCATACAATTTTAACAGACTTTTGTAGGAAATGTCTTAAGGTCCAACTTTTCTCTCTGTGTTTTTACTGTATAGAAGTTGAAGGGAGATAGCTGTTTTGAACCCTTCTGTGAGATAATTTTAATTTTTATGGGATTTCATTGATACAAAAATGAAATGAAATTATATTAAAAATGTAATTCCTAGATTTTTTAGTTTATAAAGTAGGAAACGGTCATGATTGATAGGTAGTTGTAAGCCATGGGAGATGTAAGAAAGGTTGAAATTTCCTTTTCTCCTGTGTTATTTTTAAGTGTATTTTCACATCTATTGCTGTAGTAAAAGAGCTACCACTTCATTTATCTAGAAATAACTGACAGCTTAGGTCTGAGCTATGGCACTTTACTCACAGTGCAGTACCTTTATTTACTCTTTGAGAAAAAATTCTTATAAGCTTAGTTTCTGATACTGAAGCCTCTAGAAAATGAAGATAGCAAATTAGAACGGGAAGGAGGGAATACTGCTATGTTTGCTCTGCAAATAGATTCAGAAAATATAGGGAGCTGTGTATTATTTTTAAGGTACCTAATTCTTATGGAAATCAAACAAATCCAGCAACTACAAAGGTTTAGTTGTATCAGAAGACAGTATTCTTTTTTTTTAATAAATAAATTAATTAATTAATTAATTTTACTTTAGGTGCATACTATATCTGGCATTTCTCCCCATGTTATCCCTCCTCACCCTCCCCTTGCTATTACCCATTTTCTCTCCCCTACCCACCCCCAACTGTCCCGTGTATGATGCTCCTCTCCCTGAGTCCACGTGTTCTCATTGTTCAACACCCACCTGTGAGTGAGAACATATGGTGCTTGGCTTTTTGTTCTTGGGTCAGTTTGCTGAGAATGATGGTTTCCAGATTCATCCAAGTCCCTACAAAGGACACGAACTCATCATTTTTTATGGCTGCGTAGTATTCCATAGGTATATATACCACATTTTCTTTGTCCAGTCTATCATCGATGGGCATTTGGGTTGGTTCCAGGTCTTTGCTGTTGTACACGGGGCTGCAGTGAACATAAGTGTGCATGTGTCTTTATAGTAGAACGATTTATAGTTCTTTGGGTATATACCCAATAGTGGGCTTGCTGGGTCAAATGGAATTTCTATTTCTAGATCCTTGAGAAATCGCCACACTCAGAAGACAGTATTCTTAATAGTGATGATCCTAGCCTACCAAATATTAAATTATGTCAGAATTCTTGGTTTAAGAAGACAGAAGACTAGATAATACATCTGATAAGAATTTAGATGCCTAATGTAATAGAGTACAACAAAATTTTTTTTAAAAATTGGTATCATTTTTCTTTTTCTTTTTTTAAGAAATAATTTCAACTTTTATTTTAGATTTAGGGATACATATGTAAGTTTGTCACATCAGAATATTGCATAATGCTGAGATTTGGGGTATGACCCTTCACCCAGGTAGTGAGCGTAGTACCCATAGTTTTTAAGCCTTACCTTCCTCCCTCCCTCCCGACTCTAGTAGTTCCCAGCATCTATGTTTGCAGTCTTTATGTCCATGAGTACCAAATGTTTAGCTCCCACTTTCAATTGAGAACATGAGTATTTGGTTTTCTATTCTTGCATTTAATTTGCTTAGGATAATAGTCTCTGGCTGCATCCATTTTGCTGCAAAAGATATAATTTCATTTTTTATGGCTGTATAGTATCCCATGTTGTCTGTGTACCATATTTTCTTTATCCAGTCCACTGACATAAAACAAAATTTTAAAAATCAATTTTAAAAAGCCCCTCATTTATCTGGGAAATGTAGGATCCACGTACCTTAGATTTTCATGGACTAAGCCTTGGTAATTTTTATGTTACTTTACTGCTAATCACAGGATTTTCCTAGAAAGCATGGTCAGGTTCAGACAATGATATTTCTTTTCTTTAATAATATACTTTAAAAAAGGAATGATGAGGGAGTTGGCAATTCAGTAGAAAAGAAAAAGTGTTGTTATTAATTTCTGAACCTCAGCATGTTACCTGTGGATGTAGTTTCTGAAGGAAAAACAATTAAACAAAAAGCTTACTGATGGTAAAATAATATGCTTGTCTATCAGTGAGCTTTGAATGAATAGCCACTGTATGTTTACATGCTTTGTTTTTAATTTTTAGTTTTCATAGCCAACTTTTAAAGGTAAGTCTTATTATCTCCATTTTAAAGATGGAAGCTGAGATACATAGAGAGATAGATATACCCAAGGCCTCATAGTTAATGTGTGGTGTAGCCATCATGCCAACCTGAATCTGTCTGATTCTAAAGCCTACATCCTTTCCTCTAAGCCATAGTATCTCCTTGTCTTCAAACTTAATAAATGTTTATTACAGGTAATAACATACCTAGGAGAAAATATGAGAAGAAAGATCATACTGTATATAGTTTTATTTTATTGCTCTGCATACTGTTTTGACCTATTAATTTAGTTTTAAACACATATTTTATGTTTGAGACTTTCCCCACTAAGAAGGTCATAAAGATACTTGTAAATTAGTATTTTCTTTCTCCATTTTTCTGTATGATTGATGAAGCATAATGGAACCTCTCAAAGGTGTTGCTTACTTGGCTCATTGTCTTAGAGCTCAGCTAGCTAGGGCAGTCTCAAAGTGTTGTATAACTGGCATTTAATAAGTCTTTTCTCACTCAGTGTCTCACTTGCAGCTGGGTTGTTGTATCTGGAGTACAAACACTGAGCCATGAGTCAGATATACTGATTGAGTGTGAAAGTACACACAGGCTGGATATACTTACTCTGTCCACCAGTATCTGTTCTTTCAGACATTGTAGCAGCTCTCATTCTTTATGGCACATTGCTACAAAGGACTCGTATTTTTCTTTTTAAACATCAGTATACTAAATAATTTCCTGGCAGTGCCTTAAAATTCACTCAGGTAGTTTAGGGCCTTCATTTCATGGCTTTAAACAAAATTCGAACGCTTGATTACATGCAAAAGCCATCACAGGTTTTTCAATCTCTTCAGCTATAACTTACAGGTCTTAAACGTCACATTTTAATGAGCTTTGCATGTATGCATGTGTGTAACCACATGGATCAAGATACAGAATGTTTCCCTCATCCCTGAAAGTTCCCTCATACCTCTTGCCAGTCTTGACTGGTGCATGTGTGCACATGAGCACACACTATGCACACACACACACACACACACCCTCACCCTGAGGTAACTAGGGTTCTGATTTAGCAAAAATTAGTTTCTCCCATTTCAGAGCTTCATATAAAACCATGCAATGTATGTTCTTCAATGTATGGCTTCTTTCTTTTGGTTTTAAGGTTCGTCCATGTTATATGTGTCATTAGTTTTGTTGCTTTTCATTGTATGGAAATACCATAGTTTGTTTATTCATTCCACAGTTGATGGATGTGTGTAGGATGTTTCTGGTTTTGGCTATTTCATTTTTATACATAGTGCTATGAAAATTTTTAAACAAATGTTTTGTGGACAATACGTTTTCCTTTCTATTAGATGGAATTGATAGGAGAGATAGGGTAGATTTTCTTTAATAAGAAAATCCCAAACTGTTTGTCTAAGTTTTCAAAGTTGAGTCATTTTATGCTACTACCAGCAGTGTACAGTTTCAGTTGTTCTGTATCCCTGCCAGCATTGTTTTGTCAGTCTTTTCGTTTTAGCCATGCTAGTGGTTATATATTGGTATCTCATTGTGGGTATATATTGGTATTTCAACTACTTTGCCTTTTCCTGATAACTGTGGATGCTGAGCACTTTTTCATTTTCTTCGTGGTTGTTTGTATATCTTCCTTTGTGAGGTGTCTTCCAGTTTTTTCACCATTTTTAATTGTATTATTTGTATTCATATTAACAAATTGTAGGAGTCAGTTATATATTTTGGATGCAAGTTCTTTGTTAGATATATGTTTTGCTAGTACTGTCTTTGGCTTGCTGATTTTTTTTTTAACACTTTAAGTTCTGGGGCACATGTGTAGAATGTGCAGGTTTGTTAACATAGGTATACACATGCCATGGTGGTTTGCTGCACCTATCAACCCATCATCTACATTAGGTATTTCTCCTAATGCTATTCCTCTCCTAACCCTCCACCCTCCAACAGGCCCCGGTGCATAATGTTCCTCCCCTTGTGTCCATGTGTTCTCATTGTTCAACTCCCATTTTTTTTGTTCTTTTGTTAGTTTCCTGAGAATGATGGTTTCCAGCTTCATCCATGTCCCTGCAAAGGACATGAGCTCATCTTTTTTATGGCTGCATATATTCCGTGGTATATTTGTGCCACATTTTCTTTATCCAGTCTATCATTGGTGGGCATTTGGGTTGGTTCCAAGTCTTTGCTATTGTGAACAGTGCCACAATAAACATACATGTGCATGTGTCTTTATAGTAGAATGATTTATAATCCTTTGGGTGTATACCCAGTAATGGGATTTCTGAGCCAAATGGGATTTCTGTTTCTAGATCCTTAAGGAATCACCACACTGTCTTCCACAATGGTTGAATTAATTTACACTCCTACCAACAGTGTAAAAACGCTCCTATTTTTCTATATCCTCTCCAGCATCTGTTGTTTCCTGACTTTTTAATAATTGCCATTCTAACTGCCATGGGATGGTATCTCCATGTGGTTTTGATTTGCATTTCTCTAATGACCAGTGATGATGAGCTTTTTTTTCATATGTTTGTTGGCCGCATAAATGCTTCCTTTGAGAATTGTCTATTCATATCCTTCACCCACTTTTTGATGGAGTTATTTTTTTCTTGTAAATTTGTTTGAGTTTTTTGTCGATTCTGGATATTAGCCCTTTTCTGGATGGATAGATTGCAAAAAATTTTCTCCCATTTTGTAGTTTGCCTATTCACTCTGATGATAGTTTCTTTTGCTATGTAGAAGCTCTTTAGTTTTTTTTTTTTAGGGGGATTGTTTGTTTGTTTGTGGAAGAGTGATTTATTAGACAGAGAGAGAGAGAGAGAGAGAGAGAGAGAGAGAGAGACAGCTCCCATGCTATTGTGGGAGGGGAACTCAGAGCAGGAAATCCCAGAAGCTCTTTAGTTTAACTGTCTCAACATCTGTCCCTCAATAGCTTCACCTGTAAGATGGGAAAATAAAATCATCATGGGATGCCATAAAGAAGCAAACGAGTTCTCTGCCTCCTGGGTTCAAGTGATTCTCCTGCCTCAACCTCCCGAGTAGCTGGGATTACAGGCGCCTGCCACCATGCCTGGCTAATTTTTTCTATTTTTAGTAGAGACAGGGTTTCGCCATGTTGGACAGGCTGGTCTTGAACTCCTGACCTTGGGTAATCCGTCCACCTCATCCTTTCAAAGTTCTGGATTACAGGCATGAGCCGCTGTGCCCAGGGCAAGATCTTAACTCTTAAGGCTTTATAGTATGTCTTCAAATCAGATTGTGCCAGTCTTTCAACTTTGTTTTTTGTTTTTGTTTGTTTCTCTTTCCCATGATTGTTTTAGCTCTCCTAGATCCTTTGTGTTTACCTACAGGTTTTAGAATTAGTAGCTTATCAGTTCTACAAAAGCTGCTTGGATTTTAATTGGAATAGTAATGAATCTAAAAATCAATATGAGAAAAATTGATGTTCTTAACAATATTGTCTTCCATTCTGTAAAAACAGTAAGCCAGGCATGGTGGCTTACGCCTGTAATCCCAGCACTTAGGGAGGCTGAGGCAGGTGGATCACTTGAGTTCAAGAGCTCAAGACTGGCCTGGCCAACATGGTAAAACCCCACCTCTACTAAAAATACAAAAATTAGGCGGGTGTGATGGTGCATGCCTGTAATCCCAGCTACTCAGGAGGCTGAGGCAGGAGAAGCGCTTGAACCCAGGCAGCAGAAGCTGCAGTGAGCCGATTGTACCTCTGCACTCCAGAGCCTGGGCAACACAGCAAGACTCTGTCAAAAAAAAAAAAAAGGATTGTATATGTATCTCCATTTATATAGGACCTTTTAATTTTTCTCAAATGACATTTTGTAATTTTCAGAATTGAGGTTTTTTACATTCTCTTTTTGTTTTTCAAGGCTATTTTAAATGATTTATTGTTTTTAAATTTTATTTCCTACTGTTTCTTGCAAATATATTGAAATGCAATCATTTTTATATATTGACCTGTGTTCTGACAAAATTTATTCATTAGTTCTAGTGGGCACTTGGGAAGACATTTTAGTGTTTCTTAGTTGCACACTTATATCTTCCTTTTCTTGAATGCCTTTTTTTTTCTTGCGTGTTATATTGGCTGGCACTTCTAGTACAATGTGTATAGCTGTGTGAGAGCAGATATACTTCCCTTTTTTCCAATCATACGAAGAAGGCATTTAATATTTCATCATTAAATATTTCACCATTAAATATTATCCTAGATGTAGGTTTTCCCATAAAGTGTCTTTATCAGGTTGAGGAAGTTTTCTTTTGTAGTGCTACTAAATTAACTTTTCTGAAATACTCTTAGTTGCTAATAATTTGTCTCATAATGGAATGAAATTGACAACATAAAATTGTTTTCTGCCCTTGAGAGGTCACTAAATCAGTAGATTGTGATATGTATTACTTCAGAGGGAGTATTTATTTCTTGGCACTTAGACCAAGTTGCTTTAATACTACATTTGATAGTATATTTAAAGTGCATTGATACTGTATTTTGCAGCATTTGGAATTTTTTTAGATGATAAGTAATTAATCATTGTCACTTGCTAGATCTGACTTTACAAAGCACTAGTGAAATACTCATATGTAATTCATTGTAGGGAGATTTATAGATGACTAATATTGCTCTTCATTTGAATATATTAGGAAGTTAATTTCCCCCTCTCACAATTGGGAAATACATTTCCTAGCTTTTTCTTGTGAAGCCTGTATATGCTGAGCTTCACATAGACTGGACATTAGCATTTTTCAGTTCTTTGATAGACTCTTTTAGCGGTTTCATGTGCTTTATATTAAAATTATATTAAATACTTATTTATTTGATACTTATTCTCTGTCCAGCACGACAGTGTAAGCACTTGAGATGTAATGGCAAACAAAGCAGCTGTTGCTTCCCTCATGGGACTTGCAATCTAGTCAAGAAGACAAAGCTGAGTGAAGTAAATAATTATAAACTGTAACAAGTGTAGAATCTGGTCTGGTTCCCTGTGGGAACTCTAGGAAGATTTCCCAGAGGAAGTGGTATTTGAACTGAGACCTAAAGATTGCATCTGAATTAAATAAAAGAAGTGTGATGGCATAGTAAGCAGCAGTTATAAATATCTTGAGACCGTAGGGAACTTAGCAAGTATATTTGCAACTGGGGGGTGAGGGATATGAGTTGGTGGGGAGGTAGAGGTGTTTCATAATTCTAAACAACATAGAAGAGAAATGAGACTGGATGGATACCTGGAGACCAGTTTTTATAGCACCTATTAGGATCTTATCCTAAGGGCAGTGTAAAACCAGTGAAGTATTTTAAAACAGAGAAGCACACAATCTGGTTTGCATTGTGGAAAAAATTTTGGTTTTTTTTTTTTTTTTGTGAATAATAGATTGAAGAGAGACTAACTACAAACAATTCGTGGAGGCCACATTGGAAGCCACTACAGGTGTCTAAACACAAGATGATGCTGGTTTGCTAGGGTAATGATAGTGGAGATGGAGAAAACTTGCCTGGTAGGAGACATAGTTGAGGAAGTAGGTAAATTCTGAATGCATACATCTTTTGGTACGTTTTTAAATTTATTAAAGGACAACAGGTTTATGTTAGTCTCTATTCGTTTACTTTTTTTTTTTTTTTTTGAGACAGTCTCACTCTTTTGCTCAGGCTGGAGTGCACAGTGGCATGATCTTGGCTCACTGTAAGCAATTCTCATGCCTCAGCCTCCCGAGCAGCTGGGATTACAGGCATGTGCCACCCCACCTGGCTAATTTTTTGTATTTTTAGTAGAGACAGGGCTCCACCATATTGGGCAGGCTAGTCTTGAACTCCTGACCTCAAGTTGATCTGCCTGCCCCAGCCTTCCAAAGTGTTATAATAACATGGTAGTGCATATATCTGTTTGATATTGCTGATTTCCTTTCTTTTGGATATATACCCAGCAGTGGGATTACTGAATCGTATGATAGTTCTATTTTTAAATTTTTGAGGAACTTCCATACTGTTTTGCATAGTGGCTATTTTACTTTTACATTCCCCCTAACAGTATGAGTGTTCTGTTTTCTCTCCATCTTCACCAGCATTTGTTATGTTTTGTCTTTTTGATAATAACCGTATTTACTAGGTGAGATTATAGTTGTACAGTTGTATTGTAGTTTTGATTTGCATCTCCCTGATGCGAACTGAGCAATTTTTCATATACCTCTTGGTAATTTGTGTGTCCTCCTATGAGAAATGTCTATTCAGATCTTCATTGACCTGTTGGTCATTCAAGAGCATGTTGTTTAATTTCCATGTATTTGCACAGTTTCCAAAGCTCCTCTTGTGATTTTTAGTTTTATTCCATCGCAGTAAGAAAAGATACTGATGATAGAAATCATTTTTATAAAATCTGAAATTATTCTAAGACATTTTCTGACTGGCAGTCATCAGAAGAAAGAAGAGAGTAGGTATTTTATTTGTTTGATTCTTGTTTTTTTTTTTGCTTATTTACATTTCAGGGAGTACATGTACAAGTTTGTTACATGGGTGAATTGTGTGTCACTAGTTTGGTATACAAATGAAATCATCACCCAGGTGTTGAGCACAGTACTCAATAGGTAGTTTTTCAGTCCTCTCTCCCTCCACCCTCCCTGTGGAGTCAGCCCTGGTGTGTATTGTTCCCCTCTTTGTGTCCATGTGTGCTCGGTGTTTAGCTCTCACTTAAAAGCGAGAATATGTAGTATTTGGTTTATTATTTTTTCATTAATTTTCTTAGGATAATGGCCTCTAGCTGTATCTATGTTGCTGCAAAGGACATTATTTTGTTCTTTTTGTGGCTGCATAGTACTTCGTGGTCTGTATGTACCATGTTTTCTTTATTCAGTCCATTGTTGATAGGCATCTAGATTGATCCATGTGTTTGCTATTGTGAATAGTGCTGCAATGAACACGTAAATGCATGTGTCTTTTTGGTAGAATGGTTTCTGTTCTTTTGGGTTGAATGGTAGCTCTGTTTTAGTTTTTGAGAAATTGTTAAACTGCATTTCACAGTGGCTGAACTAATTTACATTCCCACGGTCATTGTATAAGTGTTCCTTTTTTCCTACCACCTTTCCAACATCTGTAATTTTTTCACTTTTTTATTATTATTATACTCTAAGTTCTGAGATAGATGTGTAGAACATGCAGGTTTGTTACATAGGTATATGTATGCCATGGTGGTTTGCTGCACCCATCAACCCATTATCTACATTAGGTATTTCTCCTAATGCTGTGCCTCTACTAGCCTCCCACCTCCTGATAGGCCCTGGTCTGTGATGTTACCCTCCCTATGTCCATATGTTCTCACTGTTCAACTCCTACTTATGAGTGAGAACATGAAATATTTGCTTTTTTTGTTCTTGTGTTAGTTTGGTGAGAATGATGGTTTCCAGCTTCATCCATGTCCCTGCAAAGGACATGAGTTCATCTTTTTTATGGCTGCATAGTATTCCGTGGTGTATATATGCCACATTTTCTTTATCAAGTCTATCACTGATGGGCATTTAGATTGGTTCCAAGTCTTTGCTATTGTGAACATTGTGGCAGTAAACATACATGTGCATTTGTCTTTATAGTAGAATGATTTATAATCCTTCAGGTATATATCCAGTAATGGGATTGCTAGGTCAAATGGTATTTCTGGTTGTAGACCCTTGAGGAATCACCACACTCTCTTCCACAATGGGTGAAATAATTTACACTCCCACCAACAGTGCAAAAGCATTCCTATTTCTCCACATCCTCTCCAGCATCTGTTGTTTCCTGACTTTTTAATGATCACCATTCTATAACTGGCATGAGATGGTATTTCATTGTGGTTTTGATTTGCATTTCTTTAATGACTAGTTATGATGAACTTTTTTTCGTATGTTTCTTGGCCACATAAATGTCTTTTTTTGAAAAGTATCTGTTCATATGCTTTGCCTATTTTTTGATGGGTATAGGAATGCTTGTGATTTTTGCACATTTATTTTGTATCCTGAGAGTTTGCTGAAGTTGCTTATCAGCTAAAGGAGATTTTGGGCTGAGATGATGGGGTTTACTAAATATACAATAATATCATCCACAAACAGAGATAATTTGACTTCCTCTCTTCCTATTTGAATACCTTTTCTTTCTTTCTTTTGCCTGATTGCCCTGGCCAGAACTTCTAATACTGTGTTGAATAGGAGTAGTGAGAGAGGGCATCCTTGTTTTGTCCTGGTTTTCAAAGGGAATGCTTCCAGCTTTTGCCCATTCAGTATGATATTGGTTGTGGGTTTGTCATAAATAGCTCTTATTATTTTTAGATATGTTCCATCCTAGTTTATTGAGAATTTTTAGCATGAAGGGGTGTTGAATTTTATCAAAGGCCTTTTCTGCATCTATCTCAATTTGTTTACTTTTTAGTAATAACCATTCTGACTGGTGTGAGATAGTATTTCACTGTGGTTTTGGTTTGCAATTTTTAAATAGTGTTAAGAATAATAATAACCTATTTCAGTCCCGGTTTCACAACTCTGTAATTATAGGCAAGTTATACTTACTATCTCTAGTAGTTGCTTTCTTCCTTTGGAAAATGATAATGATGATACCAACTTCATACAGTTTTAAGATTTTTATAAAGGAAAAGTATATAAAGCACATAGCACAGTGCTTAGCATATAGAAAATACTCAACGAATGTTAGTTATCTTCCATTTTTATCTTCATTTTCCTGGTGTATTTTAATTCTGAAATAATTTGTAAGTTAGTTCTAAGTCACTTTAAGAAAAGTGCTAATCCCATAAGAAATATGTTTAAAACAGTGAATGTTTTCCTGTAGTAAGTCAAAATAATCAGAAATGTTTTTAATGTCCATCAAATATTTGAGTTTAATTTGCATTGTTCTAATTTAGGTATGTGTAGCTCAAGCACTTAGAACAGATTTTTTTGACTATTTGACCTGTTTTTCATATTAGGATAAAAAGTGGATAAGCAATGTTTCTATTTATTCTAATTTCTATGCTCTTTTGAGATCATATTTGACCTTCAGTATTTCTCTGAATAGATTTGGGTACAGTAGTGTTAGTTCTATTGCTTTGTTTGTACAGTTAAATACATCAAACTCAGCAATTTTTTGTGGGTATGGTGGGGATTGGAGAGATTAGTAAATGATTTCTAACTTCTGTTAATTAAAATATAACTATATATTTTAGAGAGAAATTAGTAGTCATATCACTTGAGTTCATGAAGACTTGGCAGATTTTTAATAATTAATAAGTTTTTTCTGCCAAAGAGCATTGGATTACTGCTGACTTTTTAGTGTCATAGTGCCTTGTGGTAGTTTCTTTACAGGGTTTACAGGAGTATGCCAGTTTATTTTTTCTGTCCTGTCCGTATGAAATAATCCTTACAAATGCTATAAGGAAAATAACTTGAGAAGTTCATAAATGCCTTAATATATTATAAAGATCGGTCAGTTCCATTGTCTTCTTTTGTCAGTCTTGATCGGAGCTTGCCGAGTAAGTCTATAAGCCTGCATGTGCCTGGCAACTGTTACCTAGTGACAGTTTCAGCTGCAGTAGCCATTGGCTGTGCTGTAGATTGGGGCAGGAGGGCCGAGTCACCTTTCTGATGGTGAGTTTTTCTGCATCAGCCCAGGATGATCATGAGGAGGAGGGCTTGGGCTCAGGTGGAGGCATTGATGCTGAGAGATTGTGAAGAATATACTGACAGCATCTTTGTAACTGCATCACAGTAAATCGGACTTC
This sequence comes from Alouatta palliata, assembly GCA_004027835.1. Lineage (NCBI taxonomy): Eukaryota > Metazoa > Chordata > Mammalia > Primates > Atelidae > Alouatta > Alouatta palliata. The sequence goes on from PVKV010013726.1 coordinate 41,872, forward strand.
TGAATCAAGCAGCCCAGCCTAGCAGCTGATAAGAGTGAATGTAGGTGAGAAGCATTACCTTATTCCTGTAACAAGAGAACTATTTGTGATAAGTGAAACTAGGAATGTACAAGAAGAAATATCCTATGGCTATTACAAAAGAAGAAGGACTTGCCTGAATGACTTGGTGGTGCACCAGAAAATAACTTTCAGAAGAATGCTTTCTATTAAGCTGCTGCATTGTTCCTGGAGGAAATGTTTTTATTTCTAATGCATGTTATTTCTTCAAAAGATAAGATAACAAAGAATGACAAGAGACTCTCTGAAACGACTTTACTTTTAAAAAGTACTTTGACAAATGTTAACCTGATATCAGAATGACCTTGGAAGCATTTTGGATGGATTCTCTCCTGCCAGCCTTGCAATATTTCAAACTCTAGGATTTAAACTCATCTTGATACTTTAGAGGTATTTTAAAATAAGACTATCTTGCAACTTACCTAATGGCCCCTGTATTAATCGAGCACTTGCTCAAAACAGAATACAGAAATAGAAGAGGCATTTTTTAACATATGGCTGCTACATAACTGCAAATATAATAAACAAGGTAATTTTCCACTTTCAGAAGATATAGTTGAAGAAATGATTTAATGTGTTAATCATCTACTGAAAATAGAAAAGATATAGCAAAATAGAATGTGAAGCCTGTTAGAAACACCTAAGTAATAAATAATGACAGCATTGCTGGTCAGATAAGCTCAGAGTGTATTGGAAAGTTTTATTATTGTCTAACTTTAATATATATTTACATATATATGTGAGATACTGGTGTACAGTTGCAAAGGTGAGAATTAACTATGAGCTATATATTTTATCATGCTCCGTCATTGAAAGGTGGTCTATCAAATAACATTATTTTAAGTTGTACATGCAAGTTAATAGCAAAAATGATTTCTTTTCATTTTGAAAAGGAAGAGGTATAATTTATGTTGCTGTTAGTACCACCAGTAACTGTAATGTACTAAAACTGCTTTCATCTAAATGCTTTAAAAATGCATGCAGAATTAAAACTTCAGAAGTTTATGGTATTTTGCCAGTTGTTAATCCATTAATTCATTGTATATTATCTTTTCTATTGGAAAAATACTTTTTTCTCATGAGAGTTATAGGGCAATCTGGGGTCTGTTTATTCCCCCTACTCTACCCATGTTGAGATGAATCTTTATAAATTAACTTTGATAGAGTTGTTTTTCTTAGATTTTAGAAAAATGAGAGAGAAATATATTATAAAGTTGACTCACCAACATCAATCCCTGAACTAAACTCAAAGACACTGTTTGCCACAATGAACTTTTCCTTAGCTTTCAACCAAATTTGAGATCTTAATTATTTAAAGTCTAAAATACGAATGCATTTTTCATCATAGATGAAGCAGGAAACCTGAGACAGTTTAAGAGTTTTTCTTTTCTCATTCTTTCTAGTTGATCCCTAAAAAACTGCCTCTCTTAGGAGAACAAACAGCCCACAGAAGCTTTTCTTCCCTTGGCAATTTTTTTTCTTTTTCAGATTTAATTTTTCATAATGCAAGATAATAAGAAGTCTGTTTTCTCTAGAAGTGCCTTATGTCTGCAAAAAGTTCTTTGAGGGCACCAGAGGAAGCTGATTAGTGACCTCTTTTCACCTCCTTTCTAACTTACCCCCTTCTCTCTACCTCCCCGCCCCCTGAAAGCTGAGGTGTGTCACTGCTGAACTGAGGCTGATGAAGAGACTTGAGCACTCTCTGGGACTCTCAGCTGTGACAGAAGCACTGACACTGTCTACTGAAGCAGGTTCTGAAACACTCATTTGCAGTGTTTAACAGGACACCTGCTTGCTGTAGCCAAGTCTGCAGGCATCTTTAACTTCCAAGCCATGAATGAATCCAGGTGGACTGAATGGAGGACCCTGAACATGAGCAGTGGCATTGTGAATGTGTCCGAGCATCACTCCTGCCCACTTGGATTTGGTCACTACAGTGTGGTGGATGTCTGCATCTTTGAGACAGTGGTTATTGTGTTGCTGACATTTCTGATCATTGCTGGGAATTTAACAGTTATCTTTGTCTTTCATTGTGCTCCACTGTTACATCATTATACTACCAGCTATTTCATTCAGACAATGGCATATGCTGATCTTTTCGTTGGAGTTAGCTGCTTGGTTCCTACTCTCTCACTTCTCCACTATTCCACAGGTGTCCACGAGTCATTGACTTGCCAGGTTTTTGGATATATCATCTCAGTTCTAAAAAGCGTTTCTATGGCATGTCTTGCTTGCATCAGCGTGGATCGTTATCTTGCAATAACCAAGCCTCTTTCCTACAATCAACTGGTCACTCCTTGTCGCCTGAGAATTTGCATTATTTTGATCTGGATCTACTCCTGCCTAATTTTCTTGCCTTCCTTTTTTGGCTGGGGGAAACCTGGTTACCATGGTGACATTTTTGAATGGTGTGCCACCTCTTGGCTCACCAGTGCCTATTTTACTGGCTTTATTGTTTGTTTACTTTATGCTCCTGCTGCCTTTGTTGTCTGCTTCACTTACTTCCACATTTTCAAAATTTGCCGTCAGCACACCAAAGAGATAAATGACCGAAGAGCCCGATTCCCTAGTCATGAGGTAGATTCTTCTAGAGAGACTGGACACAGCCCTGACCGACGCTACGCCATGGTTTTGTTTAGGATAACCAGTGTATTTTATATGCTGTGGCTCCCCTATATCATCTACTTTCTTCTAGAAAGCTCCCGGATCTTGGACAATCCGACGCTGTCCTTCTTAACAACCTGGCTTGCAATAAGTAATAGCTTTTGTAACTGTGTAATATACAGCCTGTCCAACAGCGTTTTCCGGCTAGGCCTCCGAAGACTGTCTGAGACAATGTGCACATCCTGTATGTGTGTGAAGGATCAGGAAGCACAAGACCCTAAACCTAGGAAACGGGCTAATTCTTGCTCCATTTGAAGAAAGCTATAGTATATCAAATGTAATCTGACAGTGGTTTTGGATCATATTCTAGATTCATCTGGAAATTTGCCACCAGAGAAATATTTACTTGAATAGTTGACTATAAAATGAAGGATGAGACTAAAGATTTCTTTTTTTTTTTTTTCATGTAAGAAACTAAAGGGAAGGATGTATAGAGGGTTATCTCATGAAATAATTATAGCATGTGATTATTAGTGTGCAATAATAGGAAAAATAAGCACTGAGATGAAAAAAAAAGTCTCAAATCTTCTGCAGGACATGAGCAAGCCCCTCGGCTTGGCGTTTCTTTCTGTCTGACTGTACCCTGCCTCTGTCTTTGTTTCTCTTTTTGTCTTTCTGTGTTTCTCTCACTCTTTGTGGAAGTTATTACTTACATAAATTGCCCTTTGTAGAAAAAAGCTACATATTATATATGTGGCAAAGTATAATCTTTTGCATCAAAGTGTACTTTGAATCACATTAATCTACAATCCATAAGTGGTCTCTTCATGGAGGATGCAAAGTAAGCATTGCATTTTATTACTTGCCAAACAACTCCTTTGTTTGCGTTTTTATAATCTCTGCAGTAGTTTTTCTGCTACAAACAAATAGAAACTGGATTTTTTTGTTTCTTTTGGGTAAAATGACATTTGCTTTTCTCCCTTTTCCTAACAATCTCCTGTTTTTTTTTTTTTGTTTGTTTGTTTTTTGTCTCCTTTTCTTGATCTGCATCCATTGGTACCTTACTTCAGAAGTGTCTTAGCTAATGAGAGAATCTACTGTATAAAGCATCCATAATGTTAAATAATTTATTTCTTCCAGCAAAGCAATCTGGTAGCTTATTAAATATTTTTAATGGCTTTTGGAAACATTTTAATCTGGTTCCTTTGAAATTAGTTTGTGTGCTTTAAAGTGATGTCTTTTTTTGCTATAGTAAAGCTTTGTTTTTCTTTAAGAAAACCCACTAGTAATTCTAATGCTGATGCAGGATACTCATACTTATCCAGCAGTGAGGTATTACTCTTAAGGGTATTTAGAATGTCCTTTTTAAAAATAAATAAAATAAAACATGAACCTTTTTGTGTTAGTTCTGCAATAGCTTACTGTGGAGTCCACTAGTCAGTCATTTGTGTGATACGTGTTTGCACATATTATATTTTTTACAGCAAGGAAAATGTAAATTATGTTATCTGTGCCTAATGTTTTCTTAGCAAAATATGTAGATCAATGTTGTTTAAGTTGTCAACATTGGAAAAAGTATATACAAAAACTTATTTTAAGAGAAAATACTTTTGTGTAATTGTTAGTTAGATATTTATATTAGACGAAGCTGCATTTTTAGTGCTGCTGAGAATATAATATACTTAATTATCAAATACAGGTAAGAGCTGTCAGTATTTTCTTTTGTAATGATCTGTTTTCAGATGCAGAGATTAACTTATTTTTTTGCGTGCTACATGGGATTGTGTAATAAATTGTCAGGGGTTTAGATGTAGCAAAGTAGCATTTGAGGAATTAGTGAAGTAGGTATGAGCAGTAAAACATCTAAATATTACTTTTTTACCATCAGTTTCTTGCCTGAAAGATATTTTAAAATTTATATCAAACTACTGAATATTTTTCTTCTCAGCATTTTTTATTTCTTTGTTTTATGAAATGCATTTAATAAAATGTGCCTATGACTCTTCAAATTAGAAGCCAACCATGTTTGCACCCTGGTGGTTTGGCTTCAAAGGTCTTTTAGTAGAAATGTTGTCATTTTACTGAGGTTGTTCTGAACCCCTGTATATTTTTAAACATGTAAGAAAGGTTTAAAATAAAGAATAAAATAATATTCTATATATCAAAATCAGACTTCGCCTCAATTTAATAAAACACTTAGGACAAGAGCTTACTTTTTTGGGAATCAAAATCTAATTGTTTTATATTTCTGTAGTTGGGTTTATATTTATTCTTGTCCCCTGTTTGCCAGTGACATCCTGGTTTAAGTGTGCCTTTTAAATTCAGACCAGTTCAAGGAAAACATAAAGTTCATGGAAATATAGTGCTGTTAACATTTCAGATATGATATATAAGATCTTCAAAATTATACGTATTATTTGGGAATCATATGTTTATTTCTTTAGTTTAGGGTGTAAATATAGTTAGAAAAGACCCAGTGGATTCTGTGTACAGAAAGCCTGAGGCCATGCCTACTGCATTTTCCCCTTCTGGCTTTTCCCCATAATAAGTAATAACAGTTATTTGCCAGGCTCACTGTTGAGTTTTACATGTGTTATACATTTAGTCCTCACTACAACCTTTAGAGATAATAGTTATTATTCCCACTCCAGAGATAAGGAAACAAAAGAAAATGATTATTTGTCAGTTAACTAGTCAATGGCAGAGATTCCCGCCCACCCAATAGGCCTGGGCCAAAGCCTGCCTACTTCGCCAGTAGGCTGCACTGCTTTCATTTCAAAAGGCTTTAAACCTTTGTACCTATGTCTGTGCCTTTTCCCTACAATATTTCTCTGAGTTTTATTTCTCTTTTTTTCATCATAAGTCTTTGGCTTGAGTTCTTTTCTTGTCTTGTAATATCTTTTACTTCGCTTTTGTAAGTTAGTTTTATTAAAACAGCAATCTGATAAGCTGAAACCAGTTTAGTATGTAATCAAACTGAAATTCTTGATCTTCCTTAAGTTTACTTTTGTTATTTCCCTTGAATAACTTTTTAAAATCGCTATCAATTTCTTTTTGGAAAAAATTGTTTTGAAGTGGAAGAGTAGAAAAGAAAGGCTTTATCATAGGCTGAAAGACACTGAATGAGGCAAGTTCTAAGTTTTAGTTTTTTTGTTTACTATAGTACTTTATATACAACTCTAGGGCAAGCTGCTTAACTTCCTTTTTTCATATTTTAATATGTTTATATAATAAGATAATATTTTGAAACTTCTCTTTTTAGGTAATATATTTTAAGAATAGGAAGCATAACCATTTTTCTCATCATTATATTGTATTTTGTGGTCATTATCCAGTTTGGTTATAAATGACAGCCAAAAAATAATGCATTGTATATTCTCTTTCCTAAGGGTTCTATTATTTGCATAATTGTTTCTAGAGTTATGGAGTGTTGGAAAGCTTCATAATTTACACTATTAGTATATGAAACTTGGGCTGAGATCCAGGCCCTCATAAACTACTTGGCCTTAGGTAAGATACCAAATGCTCCAAAACCTTAGTTTTGGTGTTGATTAAAAAATATTAAGTCAGGGATTATTAAGTCAGGGATTGTAGCTCTCTGTTCAGCTGAATTTGAGAGCTAAATGGAATTTTGTAGTCTATGTGCCCAGCACAGCTCCTGACACATAAAAAATGTTCAGAATGTGGTAGATGCTGTTTTATTATCTTTGTGGGTACCATATTTATTAACATCACAACTTAATGGTCAGCAACCCCAATTCAAACAGAAGTAAATCATTGAGCATTAGGGTTTTCTAAGATAGCATTTCTTTTTGCAAATCTATTTAAACTCAAAGTTTGGGTTAGACTCAACTATTTCAAATATATTTTTGAAAGCTTATTTCCCAGAAACAATTATTCATGAAGACTTCATTTGAGATTAAAGACATCCAGCAAGCCGATATTGAGATGAGACAGAGGCATGATTCTGATGTTAACCTGCCTCCTTACTTTATTACGCTAAGTATGCTTAAACATTTTATTCTCATTAGGGAAGTAATAATAGGAAGGATTGTCCAGGGATGTCTTATTATTTGTCTTTGCACTTTAATTTTTCTCATTTATTAAAATGGAATTTGAGGTATTTTATCATATATCTGTTTCTTTGGAGAAACAAAGATTAATAAGCTGATTTGCTCCATAGATTCCATAAATTATGTGAATTTAAAGATAAATGAAATTGCCTTAAAGGACTTTTCCTCTTTCCCTCCCCATCCTAGAAGGTCATCATTAGATGTGGAAAAGATACAATTATATAATAACCAGATAAAAAAGATTGAGATGTGAGGAATTTGCTGCTGTAACTTTCTAAGCATAGATGGCATCATGTATGTGCAGGTGGGGCCCTTTAGGTGCATAGGAGCGTGTATGTGTTACTGAATCAGTGCTATACTCTGACTTGTAGATTCCAAAACATGCCCTTTTCCTTAAGCAGAACTTTATTTTAGATTAAGAAGGATATGTATAAAGTGGTACATCCTCTAACCAAATATATAGATATTGAGGAAAACAACATGGCTTGAATAGAAAAAACAGTTCTCATTATATGATTTCTCATAAATGAAAGTTTGATTCAGTGCTAGTCTTGCTCTGTATTTTAAAATATTCATAACTTTTTTCAATAAAGTGTTTTTTAAATATTAACATGATATAATTAAGTTTTTTTCATGACTGTTTTGTTTTAATTTTTTACAATAAGCATTTATAAAATTTATAATCAGGAACATTAATATTTTATTAAAAAGAATGCTGAATATTTAAAAACAGTTTAGCATTTCACAAAACAACTTATGTTGATATTACAAGTAACTCTATGATGATGTCTCAATACTGTTTGATAAAGATGGGGTATATCGTTTTCTGAGTTCTGTAATATTTGTTATTTTATTTAGATTTTTCAGATAAACTTGACAACCGTCTACTTTCAATATTAGATGTTCTTGACTTATTTTTGCTTTAATGTAAACAGTTCGAGGTATTACCTGATGAATCTGAAATGGATCTCAATCACTGTAGGATTTTAAAATGCGTCATTGATGGCCCTTTTCCACATTTTTCACATCTTTAAACAACAAAAGAATGGCCTTGCATTATGAAATAGGCTCCAACTGGTACGTTACCTGCATTTCCTACATAGGCAGAGTTCTCCAAAGAATGTATTTATAATTTTTTAATGGTAACTTTTATTCTGCTTTTATATATGACTTTCTACAAAGGTGAAGAAAATAACAGTAATCAATTTAGCAGAAGTCTGTTATGTCTCATAAATATTTTTTAACAAGAAAGGCACATGATATCGGTACCTTCATTATAGTAAATGGAGCCAAATTAGTTTTTGAGATTCTAAAATTCTAAGGTTTAAGGTAATAAATATCAAGAAACATAGTATATAATAGTAAGAATTCATGAAATGGAAATAATTTGCAAAAATTTGAAAACTTCTAAAAATGCTACTTTATACAAAAGAAATACCTATCATTTTCTTAAACCTTTGGACTCAATTTTATTTTATTTTCTACTTAAGCAACTGTAAACAAGGTTGATGACAGTTAAAAATGGCAAAATATATGTTATAAATTCAATTATTATAATTGCAAGCCACAAACAAGGTACAGAGTTATATGAGCTGTTCTTTAAAATATTAATTTATTTTTGAATGAAATATGGAATGTAGCAAGAGATGTGCAATAATTTTGTTTGAGATTATACATGACACAAAGAATGTTTATGTACATACTCTTTTTAAAGTATAACTTTAAGACGTTTACTTATGTTCCCAAAAGAGTTTGAAGTTTAGTATAATTATTAGTAGATGACACATTTTTATAGAAATAACCTCTTCATAATTATTCATTTACTTTTACAGGAATTTTATAATTAAAAATGCGCACTTGGTAAGAAATTATTGGAAAACACTGCAAATTGAGATTTTGAAATGCTTAAAATGCTTTTGAACATATATAATGCTCTTGACATTATAAACGAGGTGTACTCTAAAAGCTTCTGTGAGTAAACACTATCTCATTTCACATATAGATATCTGAAATAAAATTTTTAAGTGACCCTAACAAGATCGTGTAGTTTGACAAAGATACTACTGACCACATGTCTTGTGTGGCAATAGTGTTGCCTGTGATAAAGTTCTTGAATAATGTATTTATAGATGGCTGGTAATGGAATGACCTGATCTTTCTTGAAAAGAAAATAAAGGCTTAATTATTTGACATAGAAAAAATTCTATGTGAAATTTTATCTTTTAATTTGTGAAGTAGGAAAAATTATTTTAAAATTAACTTTATGTTAGAGGTGTGATTTTTGAGATCATAGAATTTTTAATGAGATGTATTATCATCCCTGATCAGTGTTTTAATATTTCTTAAAACAGTTTTTTATCTGTAGAGGGTAATAAAAAATTTACCTCTCCTTTTGAAAACACAGCATTCATCTCCTGGATATATTGAGATATGTAGAATCAATTGAACAGTGTTTGCTATGTATTCTAAAAACTATAACTTTAATGATGAAGACATTGAAATCACATTATATTTATGTACCTACTTTTGGAAAGTACTCATTTCATAGTCATGTACTTTCTGTTTTAAAATTTTTTTGTGACAGATTTGCAATGTTGTTGAGTCATCATAGGCTGAATTTTTCTCAAGCAGTATGATGGAAAAGATTTTGATGTTTCACGCTACAGTGCTTTTGTATGTTTATACTCTATAAAATATCAGTCAGGGAATCAGTGATTAATTTGAATTAGTGATATATTAAATAAACCTTTTAAATATGTAATCAATTTCTTTCAATGAAATAAATGTAGTTACAGAAAAATTAAAGGAACTCAAATTAGGCAAACACAAGATTGCCTTGTAAGTGTCCTTAGAGGAAACCTTTCTTTAAATAGTTTCTAGAGTCTATATCAATTGAATAAAAATGAGTTCCTCTGAGTTATTTGAAAAGTTTAGTCTCTTAAGTATGTAATTTTCCATAACAATTTTATGACTACTTAATTTAGGCTCTTATTTAAAGAGTTTGCAAGATGAATTATTTCAAAGTCCAAATTTGGATTTTAATCTTCATTAACCAGATGTTTTTACATTTTGAATCAACAAATTAGGTCAATAAATATTGATTATTCTATGTGAAGGGCATAAATTGTGGTTCTATAATAGTCCTGGACTCTTAAATCAAGAGTAACTCTTTGAATTGTGTGAATTCAACAGCAGGAAGATTAATTTCTAGAATTTGAGGGGGAGATTGCAGAAAAGTCATAGGAACTATGCAATACATTGTAGCATTAGAGGGATTAATGCATTTTAAAATATGAATTGGCTTCAACATTTAGCCATGTGTTTGGATGCTGTAGTTCTAAGGGATACCACAGGATATTTGATAAGTTATTAAAGTGAAAGGAGAAGAAATGTTCAATGTTCAGATTAGTACAAAAGTTTTGTGAGGAGAAATACACAATAACTTTGGAATGCAGTATAAAAAAATCCTTCATGTGGATTATATCTGATTAGAGTAAAATCTTCGCTTTAGGTATAAGTGATAAGCTTTGAGATTAGGACAAGAATATTAACATGGGTAGAAGTAGCTTTAGGGATTGCACGTGGGGCATGTTCTATCAACTTTTTTTTTGTTTTTGAGATGGAGTCTCGCTCTGTCACGCAGGCTGGAGAATGCAGTAGAGTGATCTTGGCTCACTGCAGTGTCCACCTCCTGGCTTCAAGCAATTCTCCTGCCTCAGCCTCCAGAGTAGCTGGGACTACAGGTGTGTGCCACCACACCTGGCTAATTTTTGTATTTTTAGTAGAGACAGGGTTCCACCATGTTGGCCAGGCTGGTCTTGAACTCCTAAACTCAAGTGATCCATCTGCCTTGGTCTTCCAGTGATGGGATTACAGGCGTGAGCCACCATGCCTGACTTTAGGCATCTTCTTAGACTACTTTTTCTAGAGTTGTTTTCCTAATATTTGCCTTGTGATTACAATTGAAGATCACTATATGCAGGCTATTATGACAGGCAAGTTTGAACTTTTCTGTCAATCAAGTTAATCATATGATGTAAGCCTAATATTTTTTGAATAATAGAATTGTTCATTCTTTCATCTAAGTATTTATTAGGTTCTTACTGTGTGCCAGGGATTATTCATAATTCTATGTCAGATAAGGAGATTTCTAAGTAAAACAGATTTTCAGTTCTCCAAGAGCACTTAGACTACAAGGGCTATATGAACGTTTTATGGATAACTATAAGGCAAGATAGGAGTTGACAAATTACAGTCCCTTGACTATTGTAAATACAATTTTATTGGACCATAGCAGCACTCATTCATTTATGTATTACCCATGGGTGCTTTTGTGCTACAAATGGTAGAGAATAGTTGTGACAGAGATGTTATATCATACAAAGCCTACATATTTACATATTTACTGTATGGCCTTTTACAGAAAAAATTTGCTGACCCCTGGTATGAGACATTATATTGCCATTTATTTGCTACTCACAACAGAATGCTGTGCTTTTATGATTGCTAAAAGATCTCATACGAAGGAGTGATTACTGATTTCAACCTGATTCAGTCAGGCATCAGGAAAATTTCTAGCATAGGAGTAAAAACCTAGATATTGATTCCTCTTCTATGATTCCAGTGGCTTGTCAACTGAATACCTGTCTGTAAATGAAACACAGATCTATTTTTTCTAATTAGTTCTTACTATTATATAGATAATCTACATTACGTATATTTAGATTTCTCCTACTCAGGTAAAGTTCTTTGCATATCAAACTTAGTGTCTAGTTTCTTTATTTAACTACTAATGTAGCATAATCATATTTTATCTTTAAGTATGGAGGCAGTAGTAATTAATATTGAATGTAGTCTTTAAACTTCAGAAGCATTTGTTAAACTCATCAATAAATGATAATCTCATAGTCTAAAACAGTTAATTTACTTATAAATAAGCATGCCTCTTTTGTGGTACTCTAATAGGCAGTAAAACAAAAAACTAAAAAACAGAAGATCTAGTTGTATAAGAGCCAAACTTACATGCAACTCAAAAACATATATGACTTAAGAGAATTTATAATTCAGCACCAATGTATGACATTATTAATAGGCTCTTGGTAATATTTAAGTTACAAAATAAATTGTTATAGTCATACATATGGCTAAGATGTATTGTAGTGCTAGGAGTTTTGTTCTTTTGACATTGTCAACTAATGAATGAAAATACAAAGCAATTTTAAATGAACCACAATTTATATTTACTCAAAATTAAGCCATTTAAAAAATCTTGATGATTCAGTTAATCACAGGTATATGGTATATTACTATTAATATTTGCCTTGACAGTACTATTGTTTTAAACTATTAATAATCCATTGGGAAGTTTTGATTTTTTTGTTTAGTAAATCAGTAATAAAATGAATACATGATCTTGATGTTTTTCTTGAAAATACAATTCACTGAGTCTGTTAGAATAAAAGGAAACACAGCCGGGCGCGGTGGCTCACGCCTGTAATCCCAGCACTTTGGGAGGCCGAGGCGGGTGGATCACAAGGTCAAGAGATCGAGACCATCGTGGTCAACATGGTGAAACCCCGTCTCTACTAAAAATACAAAAATTAGCTGGGCATGGTGGCACGTGTCTTTAGTCCCAGCTACTCGGGAGGCTGAGACAGGAGAATTGCTTGACCCCAGGAGGCGGAGGTTGCGGTGAGCTGAGATCGCGCCATTGCACTCCAGCCTAGGTAAGAAGAGCGAAACTCCGTCTCAAAAAAAAAAAAAAAAAAGAATAAAAGGAAACACTTACATAGTTGTCCCTTATTATCTTTGTGGGATTGGTTCCAGGTTGCCCCAAGGATACCAAAATCCACAGATGCTCAAGTCCCTTGTCTAAAATCATATACTATAACCTACACACACCTTCACATGTACTTTAAATTATCTCTAGATTACTTATAATACCTAATACAATGTAAATATAATATAACTAGTTGTATTGTTTAGGGAATAGTGACAAGAAATGTACAAGTACATTTCAAGTACTTGTACATGTTGAATACAGATGCAACCATCCATTTTTTCCCCTGAATATTTTCAAGCAGTGGTTGGTTGAATCGATGGAGGTGAAACCTATGAATATGTAAGACTGACTGTATGCTGCTTTTATGCCTTCAGTACTGTTTAAAGTCACGGAGATAGTAGGGCCATCATTGGAACCCAGATACTCAAAGTGAATACCTTAATAATGTTTACTGTATGTTTTCCCTAAACAAGTGAATAGGATAATTTCATGTAAAATTGTATTTTAAAAGATTGTAAATGGTCAGGATTCCATTAGTTTGATTATGAGAGAAAGATTTCAGAGAATCATTAGGTTCTTCTGCCTTTTTCAGAAGAGTCAATGGACTAGAGGGTCTTAAGAGAAGACCTCAAGGATGTCTTATAGAGATAATTTGAGTGGCAAGGTATTGTTTCCACTTTTTTATATTCCCACCCCAGCTGACCCTTCCATAATTGGCACCTTTTAATTTCTGACAATGCTGTAAAGTGATGAATTATGGCAAATCACTGTAAACCTATCTCAAATACTTCTAATTCTCATCCCTTCCACATAATTAACTTTCTTTTTTTCCTCCTCATTCATTTTAGTTATTTTTATTTTTAATTTTCAAAGAAATATTGCTCATAAAGGAAATTTAGGGAATGTTTAAAATGTTAAAAAAGAGACTAAATTATGTATAGTTCTCTTACGCAGATATAATTAGGTGTGATGATAACAAGTCTTGATTTTGGTTTTCTTTTCTTCCATTTATCCCCTATGGATTAGGGCTTTTTGTAAAGGATTTTTAAATGTGGGTATTTATAACTTAAAAATTTCTTATATTATTGTATATTGTTTATGAGCATTTTTGTAAGTAAAGCTTTTTCCACATTTGGTATTATTGTCTTACAATTTTTAAGGAAGAGATACTGAAGCAAACAGAATAAAGGTATTTTAAGATTATTTATGTATATTGCCAAATTGGTTTCCCAAAAGAGTGATCCACTTTATCTTCACACCAATAATATATCAGACTATGATGATTCATCGCAAGCTTGCTAGCAGCAATTCTACATTAATAAATAAATTAAAGGAATTTGATTTTTAACTTTTTTCCCAGCTCCTGTAGGAAATTTGTTTAGTTCTTTGTGATTTTTTTCCTTTCTTACACTAAGACAGATAGATAGATAGATAGATAGATAGATAGATAGATAGATAGACGCATGGACCAACGGATGGATGGACGGATGTATTAACTAGGATGGATCTGTGGAGACTCTTTTAAACCAAATTGTCTCAAACTCTTTATTTCAGAAGTCTTTAAGCTCAGATCATCTTCTCACTATTATTAGCGCACCATTTGCTCTGTGCTGCCGCTGCTGCTTTGTTGTTTAAGGCCATGCATTATTTTAAGAACATTGAATTCTGTCAGTGCTGTTCTCCCATTGTTACTGCTATCTTCAGCATTGCCTATTTCATTGTATCTTATGTTTGCCACACAGCCACCTGTGTATTGGATTTGAGAAAGCCTTCAAAATGTTTTCTATTATATTCTTCTGCCTTTGTTGCAGTGATATCTCTACTGGATTTTCAAGGTAGGGGAGGATATTTTCCTAAGCAGAAAATTTTGAGGCCCGTGTCCTTGGCGAGTTTATGAACATCTAGATTTCAGTAGTTGAGCGCTGACCCCAGGCTTGATATTGATACTTAGGATTTCCATAACCTGCAGAACCATGGGAACAGTATCCATAGTGGTAGAGCTGTGGCAAGCAAATTAGTTTTCACATTGGAGAAGTCACAGCTGGTGTGGTTGTCTAACAAGCAAACTTGCTTGCAGGTCTGTACTATTTCTCCTCATTATGTCTTTTGCATCTCTCTGGTACCTCAGAGTGCTTTGTGTATAGTGGCTCAATTATTTCTTGAGCTGAGTACAGAGTACTCTTTATATAGTAAGTCATCTATTTCTTGAGCCAAATTGAATTTAATTGTCAGGGTTAACAGTGTTTCTTGGGTCTCTTCGAGTAGTTCTTTCCCCTCTAACTCACTTGAGGGTGTGGTTGGACTGAAGATTACTTCAAGATTCTTGTCCCCAGTGCCTTGCTATTACTAACTGGAGAAGCTATGGAAAAGAATATTTAAGGAGAGCTGAATGATTATTTAATATACCTATCATTTAATATAGCTTTCCACTTTAATGTTGAGTGGACTTTTCCTGAACATGTATGTGTCTTAAAGGATGGTGAATACACTTTGGGGTAGCTCAGGCTTTTTAGATAATGTTTATTTATATTCAGCTGAAATGAATATGTTTTTGGCTTATTCCCATTATGATTATATGGGAAAAATGAGAATTTTTGTTTTACTCAAGAACCTTCTGTATACCTTAGTAGAACCATTGTTTCTGTCCAGGCTTCTCTTGGTCTTGAACCATTCTCATAAAATATGGTTTTGAAGCTCATCATCAACTTTTCCCTGAATATTCTCTAATAATACTTCTTTTAATGGTGCTCAGAGCTGAATAAAATGTTATGTGTGTGATATGACCAGTAATAAATGAGAGTGAGAGTATCATTTTCCCTTGGTTTATATACTATTCTGCTATTTATTCAGGCCAGAAATTAATTGTATGTTTTTGGTAGTTATGTTTTATCCTTTAATATATCGAGTTTATTTTCAATAAATCCATATGTCCTTGTTACACCTGCTTAATTTGTATTCCTTCTCCATATATGTACAATGGTTTTTGTTTTTTTAAACAAATTTTGCATTGTTACCTGCCTTCAACTTCATCCTGTTAGAGTTGGCTCCGTTTTTCCAGCATTTCTGAAACCTTTGTTCCATTTCTAATACAGTCATTAAACTTTGGACTTCTGCAAATATGATATACTTTTTTTTCGACTTTTGTTGTAGGTTCAGGGGCTATATGTGCAAGTTTATTACTTAGGGAAATTTTGTGGCACTGAGCTTTGGGGTAGAAATGATCCCATCACCCAGGTAGTGAGCATAGTATCCAGTAGGTACATTTCAACCCTCATCTCCCTCCCTCCTCCCTCTAGTGGTCCTTCCCCAGTGTCTGTTGTTCTAATCTTTTTTTTTGAGATGGAATCTCACTCTGTTGCCCAGGCTGAAGTGCAGTGGTGTGATCTTGGCTCACTGCAACCTCTGCCTCCTGGGTTCAAGCGATTCTTCTGCCTCAGCCTCCCAAGTAGCTGCGACTACAAGTGTGCACCATCATCCCTGGCTATTTTTTGTATTTTTAGTAGAGACAGATTTCACCATATTGGCCAGGGTGGTCTTGAACTCCTAACTTTGTGATCCACCCACCTCGGCCTCCCAAAGTGCTGGGATTACAGACGTGAGCCACTGCACCCGGCCTGTTGTTCTAATCTTTATATTCACATGTACCAATGTTTAGCTCTCACATATAAGTGAAAACATGTAATATTTGGTTTTCTTCTCCTGAGTTAATTTGCCTCTACCTACCTCTGAGAACATGAACAGTTAGAAGAAGACATACATGTGGCCAACAAAGATATGAAAAATACTCAATATCACTTATCATTAGAGAAATGCAAATCAAAACCACAATGAGATACCATCTCACACCAGTCAGAATGGCTACTACTAAAAAGTAAAAAACAAGTAACAGATATTGGTGAGGTGGCAGAGTAAAGGGAACACTTATATACTGTTAGTGTTTATTTTATAACAATTTGATATAATCCAGATACTTGGATTTGTCAGATGAGAGTATTTTATTTTCTAAGCTTATACTATATATTGGATTATAAATTTTTTAAAGTCCTTCTGTTTACCTATTTATCAACGGAAATATAATTCAATTTATGATTACTTGACAACATTTACTATGAGAAATGTTGCCATTTGTATTCCATAACTACACTTAAAATATAGAAAAATTTTAATACAGATACCTTTAGCATTTGGGACATATTTTACAGAGAGATTTTCAAGAATGCCTTTTAGTGGAGATTTGTAAAATGAAAGATAATAACCTTTGGGTTTTTATTTAAGTGCGGTTCTGCCCAAGGACAAATGAATTAATAGATGACTTTTCTAAATAATCCTTATAGAGTTATAATTTTGTGATGCTTTCCCCATCCTTGATTCATTGTTCTCCTTACTTTCACAGAAAGCCCATCTACTCTCAGGGATTAAACTATCATCCTTTTGCTAAGTATTCCAAAATAGAACTCTCCAAATCTGGCCTTGTACCTTTTCTTCAGGTACATGTAGTATGCTGCCTTCAATGAGCCTTCTTATTCTGGATTTTTCATAAAAATTGAACAATTTCAAAGGAAAATCATTATTACCAATTCTTATTCCTTACACTGCTCATCTCTCTCTCTCTCTCTCTCTCTCTCTCTCTCTCTCTCTCTCTTTTTATTGTTAATGTCATTGGTACCATTGCCCTCTTATATTTTCACTTAATAACCCTGTCTGTTTAATAAATGTTCATTTAAAAAAAGACTGGACATTTTCTTCTTCCTTAATCACTATTTCATTCAGAATCCAGTTTGTACAATTCTTCACTGTCTTTTAAGATATCTTCTCTGGGTAACCAGATCACTTTTTTTTTTCTCGTTTCTTCCATAGAAAGATCACCTTTTTTTTTTAATCTTTATGTATAGTTTTATTATATTCTCTATATAGTTTTATTCTCTGTGTGTTTTGAATCATAGGAACTTTAGGTTAACTGATGCTTATGGGTACAGCCTCCCTATGGCTAAAAATCCTTTCATAACTAGTAAAGTAGCCTCTTCAATTATTATAAAGTTCTTTGACTTAGAAGATATTTCCTAATTATGAGCTCCAAAATCTTCTTTCTTGAAATGTCCACCATTTGATCCTATGTCATATCTCTGTAGAAACACAAATAAGTCTCCCTTTATGATGTAGTTCTTCTGGCATATGAAAGTTACTGTTATATCTTCCTTCTCAGATTGAACATCTTTATTTCTTTAACATATTACTAATTAATTCAGGAAATATTTATTGAGCATCTTTTTTTTCTTTTTTCTTTTTTTTTGAGACGGAGTCTCGCTCTGTTGCCCAGCCTGGCATGCAGTGGCACGATCTTGGCTCACTCTGACTTCTGCCTTCCAGGTTTGAGCAATTCTTCTGCCTCAGCCTCCTGAGTAGCTGGGACTACAGGGGTGCACCACCACACCAGGCTAATTTTGTACTTTTACTAGAGATGGGGTTTCACCATGTTGGCCAGGCTGTTCTCAAACTCCTGACCTCAGGTGATCTGCTCACCTTAGCCCCCCAAAGTGCTGGGAGTACAGGCATGAGCCACTGTGCCTGGCCTATTGAGCATCTTTTATGTGCAAGTGACTGTTTAGGTATTTGGAATATGGTGAACAGGAATGATAAACTCTCTTCTCATAGAGTTTACATCCAAATAGAGATTAAAAAGTATTCCAGATTATCTTCCACAATGGTTGAACTAATTTACACTCCCACCAACAGTGTAAGAGTGTTCCTATTTCTCCACATCCCCTCCAGCATCTGTTGTCTCCAGATTTTTTAATGATCGCCATTCTAACTGGCGTGAGGTGGTATCTCAATGTAGTTTTGATTTGCATTTCTCTAATGACCAGTGATGATGAGCATTTTTTC
>PVKV010013727.1:0-60266 GCA_004027835.1 Alouatta palliata
TGAAAACAACCTATATTATCTACAGATGGATGAATGAAGAAAATGTGGTACATACATATAATTAGGAATATTATTTAGTATGAATAAAGAAGGAAGTCTTTAGGGGGCACTATCCTAAGTGTTTTACCTACAGCATCTCATTTTATTCTTATTATAACTTACTAAGGTAGGGACTACTAGCCCTATTTTAGGAGCTATAGGGAAAGTGCAGTAATTCTTCCTTTACCATGTTTATCTCATCCTGTAAATACAGCACAATGGCAGTTTCTGGGGACCCAGCAAGCTAGATTTCTGAGCTGAACTACTGACTTACTTCAGGGGATGCAAAATTAAAACAGAATTTGAAGGTCTCACCACTAGGGAATGAGAATGTTAGAGACACGAAAAATCCTCTTAAAAAAATCAATGAATCCAGTATAATGCTTTTTTAAAATAACAAAATAAATAGACCACCAGCTAGATTTATAAAGAAGAAAAGAGAAATGAATCAAATAGACACAATAAAAAATGACGAAGGGGTATCACTACTGACTCCACAGAAATACAAACTACCATTAGAGAATACTATAAACACTTCTACACAAATAAACTAGAAAATCTAGAAGAAATGGATAAAGTCCTGGACACATACACCCTCCCAAGACCAAACCAGGAAGAAGTCAAATCCCCCAATAGACCAATAACAAGTTCTGAAATTGAGGCAACAATTAATATCCTACCAACAAAAAAAGCCCAGGACCAGATGGATTTACACATGAATTCTACCAGAGGTACAAAGAGGAACAGGTATCATTCCTTCTAAAATGATTTCAAACAATTAAAAAGGAGGAACTCCTCCCTATTTTATTTTTTTAAACATCTTTGCATGCCTATTTATCTATTCCAATGGTTTACAAACATATTGGTTTCAGGACCTCTTTCCACTTTGAAAAATTATCAAGTGCTCCAGAGCTTTTGTTTACATGGTTCTATAGATCTATGTCATATTATAAATTTAATCAGAGAGTTTGAGAATTATATTGAATCTATTTAATCTATGTCAAGTTAAAA
Organism: Alouatta palliata; assembly: GCA_004027835.1. Taxonomy (NCBI): domain Eukaryota; kingdom Metazoa; phylum Chordata; class Mammalia; order Primates; family Atelidae; genus Alouatta; species Alouatta palliata. Next base: position 1,051 of record PVKV010013727.1, read on the forward strand.
CACAATATTGATTAACCCATCATATTTTATTTTAAAAACTATATTTTTCAATGTAACAAATATTTAGGTTAGAAGAGTTGCATTGGTTTACATTTGTGTGATTCTCTGGAATATCTGAATTAATAACAATAGCTTCTGCACTCCATCTATTGAAATCTGTATCTGCATCTGAAACAGCAGAAGAAAATCCAGTCTTCTACAGAACTGTAGTCGGAAAAGATAGGATAATAAATATGTCTCATACTAAACTAAAACTCAGTGAGAGGGAATTTCTTAAAGTCTAGTTGCAATGTGAAATCATATCAAAGAACTTTTCATACTCTTACATTAAAATATATTGGTCTAGTTTGCACTTTGAATAGTTGTTTAGCCATGTATAATTTTGTATTACCAGACATTTACTGGTCATTTTGGCAAATATTGAGTTCACAGATTTACATAAGTCTTTTAAAATATAAGACATTATACTACACAATATTTTTTTAATCACATTAATTTTTCTTTTGATATTTTCCCTGAGAGATCTTCAAGCACTAAGATACTGTCAGTTTCACAGTGACAGTTACAATGTTTTCACAATTCTAATTTTTACTTGAAAGATGCAATTTTATCAATGATGGTAAATAGTTTGTTGTTTTATTGTTTTCCTTGGGTGGCAAATCCTCGTTGAACACTTGAGAAAATATCTACCTGATACTGAAGTGAACACCCATAGTTTGCCTTTTAGTCATTCTTTGGGGAAAAAAATATAATTTCTTGAAAAATGTGGCTAGTTTAGCAAACAACTGAAGCAAGTACACAAAAACTTATTTTCAAGATAGCCAGACCATGCCTCAGAATCTGTGCTTTATGCATATGTCCTATTTTTTCCTCTGAGACTATTACAATGAAATATATTCAAGAGAGATTTAACAAAACTAATGATTTTTAATACTCTTTTAAGAACATTCTTAAGTGAAGCTGGTTCTTTTTTTTTTTTTAATTGCTAGTGCATTGTGGTGAAAAATACAGTGACTGCAAATACTGTTGGCTGATACTGCTTTAATTTGTACTAAGGAAGCAGCAACTTTATTGACTCTTACTTTAGCATTATCAGTGCAATGCCAATACATTTTTAAAAAAGCAAATATTGTCTCAGTATTATGAAAATATTTTTTGCTTTGCACATTTCTAAGAGGATCTCAGGGATGGATACCCAGGGTATTGCAGGCTGAACGTTAAGAACTATTGATATCTTTCATTTAGCCATTCATCAATCTATTTGGTAATGAAATAGCCAAAATTACATTCTTATAAATTTTATAACAGTTATTCCTGGTTGGTGGGATCTGAGATGTCCTTTTTTGCATTTTGCTATATCTTTTTAGTTATATGTAAGTATTATTTTAATTTGAAAAGTCATATTTTTAAAAATAAAGGTAAATCTTATGAGATGCATTGGTTAAAATAAACCTAAAATAAATAAGGGCAAACAGCAAAAACAAAGATGAAGTAATAAAAGTGAGGCAGCAGAAAATTATTGTTTTAGAAAAGTGAAGACTAAAGGGGACCAAAAAAAGGAATAAACACACACACAAAAAAATACCAAATGAGGGAAAACTTAAGAATTTTCTTGTCCACACCACAAACAGTTCCTAGTTTCTTACTGAGAAGAAACTAGAACTCTAAAAACTGACTATATCAACTATCGTTTGGTGCATACGAAGAAGAAACTAGAACTCTAAGAACTGACTCTATATCTACTATTGTTTGAATGCATACTAAGAAAAAACCAGAACTCTAAGAACTGACTCTATAACAACTATTGTTTGGTGCATACTAACTTGTAGATATGTCTCCTTACACCTGATAGGTTCAGTCATCTTTAAACTACCATAAGAGAATAATATAAACACCTCTACGCTAATAAAACAGTAACTCTAGAAGAAATGGATAAATTCCTGGACACTTACACTCTCCTAAGACTAAACCAGGAAGAAGCTGAATCCCTGAATAGACCAATAACAAGGTCTGAAGTTGACGTAGTAATAAATAGCCTACCAACTAAATAAGTCCAGGACCAGACAGGAACACAGCCGAATTCTACCAGAGATACAAGGAGAAGATGATACCATTGCTTATGAAGCTATTACAAACCATATTAAAAGAATGAATCCTCCCTAACTCATTTTATGAGACCAACATTATCCTGATATGAAAACCTGGCAGAGACACAACTAAAAAAGAAAATTTTAGGTCAATATCCATGATGAACAGTAATGTGAAAATCCTCAATGAAACAATGGCAAACTGAATCCAACAGCACATCAAAAAGCTTATCTATCACAATCAAATCAGCCTTATCCCTGGCATGCAAGGCTGGTTCAATATATGCAAATCTATAAACATAATTCATCACATAAACAGAGCCAAAGACAAAAACCACATGATCATTTCAGATACAGAGAAGGCTTTCAACAAAATTCAACAGCCCTTTATGCTAGAAATTCTCAATAAACTAGGTATTGATGGAATGTATCTCAAAATAATAAGAGCTGTTTATGACAAATCCACAGCCAATGTCATACTGAATGGGCAAAAACTGGAAGCATTCTCTTTGAAAACCCACACAAGGCAAGAACGCCCTCTTTCACCACTCCTGTTCAACATAGTAGTGGAAGTTATTGTCAGGGCAATCAGGCAAGAAAAAGAAATAAAGGGTATTCAATTAGGAAAAGAAGAGATCAAATTGTCTCTATTTGCAGATGACATGTTGATATATTACATGATGATATATTTAGAAGACCCCATTGTCTCAGCCCCAAATCTCCTTAAGCTGACAAGCAACTTTAGCAAAGTCTCAGATAGAAAATCAATATGCAAAACTCACAAGCATCCTTATACACCAATAACAGACAAACAGAGGACCAAATCATGAGTGAACTTCCATTCACAATTGGTACAAAGAGAATAAAATATCTAGAAATACAACTAGCAAGGGATGTGAAGGATATCTTTAAGGAGATCTACAAATCACTGCTCACGGAAATAAGAGAGGACATAAACAGATGGAAAAACACTCCATGCTCATGGTTATGAAGAATCAATATGACAAAAATGGCCATACTGTCCAAAGTAATTTATAGATTTACTGCTATCCTCGTCAAGCTACTGTTGACTTTCTCCAGAGAATTGGAAAAAACCACCTTAAATTTCATATGGAACCAAAAGAGAGCCCACAGAGCCAAGAAAATCCTAAGCACAAAAAACAAAGCTAGAGACATCACGTTACCTGTCTTCAAACTATACTACAGGGCTACAGAAATCAAAACAGCATGGTACTGGTACCAAAACAGAGATATGGAGCAATGGAACAGAACAGAGGCCTCAGAATTAACACCACACATCTACAACCACCTGATCTTTGACAAATCTGACAAAAATAAGCAATGGGGAAAGGATTCCCTATTTAATAAATGGTACCAGGAAAACTGGCTAGCCATATGCAGAAAGCTGAAACTGGATCCTTTCCTTACACTTTACACAAAAATTAACCAGATGGATTAAAGATTTAAACATTAGACCTAACACCATAAAAACCCTAGAAGAAAACTTAGGCAATACCATTCAGGACATAGGCATGGGCAAGGACTTCATGACTAAAACACCAAAAGCAATGGCTACAAAAGCCAAAATAGACAAATGGAATCTAATTAAACTAAAGAGCTTCTGCACAGCAAAGGAAACTATCATTAGAGTGAAATGGCAACCAATAGAAGAGAAAAAAACTTTTGCAATCTACCCATCCAGAATCTACAAATATCTTAAATTTACAAGAAAAAAAATCAAACCACTCTGTCAAAAAGTGGGTGAAGGATATAGACAGAAACTTCAAAAGAAGATATTTATGCATCCAAAAAACATATGATAAAAGTTCATCATCACTTGTCCTTAGAGAAATACAAATCAAAACCACATTGAGATACCAAGGGAATGTGTTTTCTTCCTGGGTCCATGATGGGGTGTAGTTTTAAGGGCAAGAATTTCCCAGTGCCATGCCCCCTCCCATCTCTCTCCACCCAGGAGATTTAAGGGTTTACATTTGAATTTCATGGGTGTAGCAAGAAACTAAAAGTCAATCACTTCAGCGGAAGTTCTAAGGAACTCCTTTCATTGGCCCAGGGTCTTGGAGAAGGTGGGGGTTTTTCCCAGGATAAAAGTCCGTATCCACACACCTGGCTGGATTTTCCCCTCTGGAATCCCCTTCCACACTCTTCGTGGAAGCCTTTCTCTTTTTCTTTTCTTCTCTTTTTGCTACCTAAAATAAAATAAAATCACCTTTCTGTAATACTTCTTGGGTCCGATATTTACTTTTACGAGCGTATGGCGCACCTGCAATGGTCCCATCACTTATTCTTTAAGAAATTGGAGACAAAGAACCCACAGCATTCTCTCAGGGGTGTGCCTCACCAGCACCCCCCAAAAAAACCTGGTTACAGTACTATCTCATGCTAGTTAGAATGGTGACCATTAAAAAATTAAGAGACAACAGATGCTGGAAAGGAGATGTGGAAAAATAGGAACGCTTTGCACTGTTGGTGGGAGTGTAAATTAGTTCAACCATTGTAGAAGACAATGTGGCGATTCCTCAGGGATTTAGAAATAGAAATATCATTTCACCCTGCAATCCCATTACTAGATATAAACCCAAAGGATTATAAACTGTTCTATTATTAAGACACATGCACACCTATGTTTGTTGTAGCACTGTTCATAATAGCAAAGACTTGGAACCAAACCAAATGCCCATCAATGATAGACTGGATATAGAAAATGTGGCACATATACACTATGGAATACTATGCAACCATAAAAAAGGATGAGTTTGTGTCCTTTGCAGGGACATGGATAAAGCTGGAAATCATTATTTAGCAAACTGACACAAGAACAAAAACCAAACACCACATGTTCTCACTTATAAGTGGATATTGAACAATGAGAACACATGAACACAGGAAGGGGAACATCACACACCGGGGCCTGTTTGGGGTTGGGGGTTAGAGGAGGGATAGCAGGGGATGAGAGTATAGGAGAGGGATAGCATTAGGAGAAACACCTAATGTAGATGATGGGGTGATGGATGCAGCAAACCACCATGGCATGTGTATACCTGTGTAACAAACCTGCACGTTCTGCACATGTACCCTAGAACTTAAATATAATAATAATAATAATAGTATTTTTGTCATCTTCACAAAGATTCTGGGGAAAAAATCATTATAAATGTCAAATTCTGCGGTGAGCAAATTCATAAAAAAGGTTTATTTCCTTTTAGGGTATGTCTGCATTCCTTCTCTTCCGCACTCCCACACAATCATTCACACGCAAACCTTGCAAACTTATGCTTAAATCAGCCTGCTTGTTTCGTTATAAAACACACAGCATTATATTCCTTATTTCTGGTCTATTAATAACAAAAATTACTATTGTAAATGGTTTTAATTGTCCCTAACACATAGACACATATAAGATAAACTTAGTACACTATTTTTTATGTTTTATCTCGACAATTGTATCTTATAGAATACTTACAACTCTCTTGTTTTCTAGTGATATCCTCTCAGTAACAAAGATTAAAATTTGAAGCCAACATTTTTCAACTGTGAAGTACTGGATCCAATTACTCACAGCAACTAAAAGCAGAGTTTATTTTAATAGGATTTTCAGTAAAACAAGGCATATAAAAATCAGATGCATAGGCAAAGACTTTTTCATCTTTAATCATTAAGCTACCAGTACAAATTGAGCCCTGAAGTTATTTCATTCCCAAAGGAGATCAGAGATTTTAAGAATTCAGGGGGATTAAACATTCATGTTTGAGTGAACAAGCTAAGTGATTTTGTGCTTGCTATCATTAAAATAGTATTTTCAATGGTTTATTTTGGATGCATATAATGTTATTTCTTGTTCTTTCTGAAATGATGTCTTGTAACTCTTTCTAGGAGTTGGCATTAAGATCTGGTAGAATGAATGTGGTTTACTTTCCCAAATGTTACTTCATCCATATTTAAAGTGAAGTCGGTTTTTGGTTTTGTTTGTTTGTTTCAGAACATCCTTCTTCCTCAGTAGATTGTCCTCCTTGGAGAACAGACATTTCTGCGGCTCTGATTATCTTGTTTACCTTATAATTTTTGTGTTAGGGAAAAAATATTTAAAATGGGAGGAAAAAAAAACCTCCCATTAAGCTGTGGCTTTGGAGGGTAAGTTTTAGTGTGTGACTAGACAAGAATCTAATAAATCTTGCAAAATTTCCAAGTATGTATCATGGATTAGATGATAGCATGTAAAAACTTTCGTATCTTTCAGTATATGATTCACTTTCTGTATCTTTTATTTCTTACGTGGGATAATGTGTATAAATGAAACATTTCCTTGTCAGAGTCTTAATAAGCCAGATGTACAAATAAGAATCATTCTCAGGTATTGCAGATTTCAGACAAGTAAATTTATTCTTTTAAAAAATGTATACTATGTTTTATAATATATAGCATAAATAATACCTAGTACTACTTTAGCCACTGCCTTATAAAATATAAACTCATAGATTATAAAAATAATGCTTATAAAACAAACACATAATGAAAGAACTGAGGAAGAAGTCAAGAATTATGTGAAGGTTAAGCTAATTGGCAGCAGCTACTTACCTAAAATGCTGAAGGAATGTGTTTGACAGAGGAGGCATAAGGCCTAATGTGTTGTAGCTAAAAATAGCTGTGTGCTGAGCCCTGTATTAGGTGCATTGCAAAATTTTTCTCATTTATTTTTAGAGTTCAATATATGAGATAGTATATCAGTTATTGTGTTCTTTTGCAAGTAACAAAAAACACTAAGTTAAATTGGTTTAAATATTAAAGAAATTTAATATCTCACAATAATTGGAATTTTAGAGATAAGGCAGGCTTTAGGTACAGTTCTGTCTGTGGCTCCCTCTTGTCATCAAAAACTCATGATATTTCCTGATCTCTTTTTTCTGCCTAGTTAACCCTTCATCTTACTTCAGTCTAGCTCAGTTCAGGGTTCAAGGTGGTCACCAGTGGAAACTGAAGGCAAAAATGACTCCTTTTAAAATTCCATTTAAAAGGAAAAGGAGAAAACCAAGCACATAATAGAAGGCTTTTCTTCGGTGCTATTTGGTCTGTTTATGTCACATACTCCATCATGACTGAATGACAGGGCATACACTAATGACATTAATTGACTTAGAATAACCAGGATTCATACCAGGAGATGGGGATGAGGGATACCTTTCTCTGAGTGATTTTTGAAGTGAGTAAATTCCTGAACAAAATTGGGAACAAGAAGGTGGGTAAAGTTGTGGATGGAAGTTGACCAGGAGGTTGTCCAGCAAAGAAAGATGCTTTTATCACTACGACAATTTTAGAATGAAGTGAGCTGGGACATAAAACAGCTAACTAACTTGCCGAGAAATAGAGCACTATGAAAAGGAAAACTGGGATATAAAATTCAGGTGAATAGTCTCAGCGCCTTTACTCTGGAATAACAACGCTGCAGTTTTTAGGTAATAGAAAACTGGGTCAAGATCTTGTCCTCAGGTGCCTCTGTATGCCAAGTCTACAGCAACAAGAACCAAGCAATTTTAACTTCCGAAGACAGAAAGAGAATCACCTCCATGTGCAGAGGGTGCAAGAGTCTGCTCTGACTACCACATCTTGCCACACTGAAAGGATTCAATCAGTTTTATGCCCTATGTTTTCAGGTGCGGTCATTTCAAATCCTTGCCTACAAATTGACACCTAGCTTTTTCTTTATAAGAAAATATTTCAGAAAAACAAAATGTGAGATACTCAGCATTGCCAAATTTTAAGTTTTTTTTTGTTTGCTTCTAATCTTTGTTTGAAAAAAATAAAATATTATGAATTTAATAAGAACCCTGAATTATCCCAAACCAAATTTCATTTATATCTATCTTTCCCCAGATAGAACCATTTCCCTGACTTGGATTTTCTTTTATACTCTTCCAACTGCTATTAGAAAATACCTTAAATTGGATAACTTTATAAACAACAGAAAATTATTTCTTATCATTCTAGAGGCTGTGAAGTCCAAAATCAAGACTCCAGCACATTTGGTGTCTGGTGAGGACTGATTTCCTACGTATGGTGGCTTCTATGTGCCCTCACATGGCAAACGGGGCAAAGGAGTTGCTTACAGCCTCTTTTGTAAGAGTACTAATTCCACTCATGGGGGTAGAGCTCTCATCACTTAATAACTTCTCCAAGACCCCACCTCTTAATACTGTCATATTGGGTATTAATTTTGGAGGCACATCAACATTCAGACCAAAGCAGTATTTATTTCTTGTGTGCATATTGTATGCCTTTTTAGTGCATGCATAATTTTATAAATAATATTTACGTATTTACTATTGTTGTGTATGTATAAAACCCTATATTTATTCTATATGTTTCTGTTTTCACTCATTATTATGCTTTTGATATTGGTCCATATTGATATAGGTGATTTTTATTCATTTATTTTAACAGTAATATAGTATTTAGCTTGATGAATACTTTCTACTATTTTTTAAATGTTCCTTCTGATTAGCATTGCTTCACATTTTCACAACATTGTATGTTTTTACACTTCTTAAATTTTGCCAAACTGAAGAATATAAAATAGTATTTCACAAGGCTTCAACTTTAATTTGTTAATTACCACTGATATTAAGAGATTTTTCTTGTATTTCTTGGCCATTAGATTTCCTTTTCTTACTCTTTGACTCTTTGTCTATTTTTTGCTACTAATTTACATGTATATTTGTTGGTTTTTAAAAATTATTTACTCTGGTTACTAATATTTTGCAAATATATTTGCACAGTCTGTACTTATCTTTCACTTTGCAATGTTATTTCTTTTATAGATTTTTTAAAGTTTAACATATGCAAATTTATCGATCTATTTATTGATTTATATTTTTTAGTGATTGTTCAGTTTCTACTATGTTCCATACACACATCTATTAGATAAGGTATCTTCCATGGCCACTGAGCACTGTTGTGTGTCTTTAATGTATAGACGAAAAACACAAGTTCTGGATTGCTCTTTCCTCAGGGTTGTCTTTGCAGCAAGTAACTTTAAAGGATGAGATAGTGTCTCCCTCTAGACAAAATGCAGGCTTGCTTATCACCACTATAGAAAAGACAAATTTTCTAAGCTCAATGTTTTTTAGTTTCAGTACAAAATCACTGTTTAGAGGATATACCTGGGTCCATACAACATCACTCCATAGAACTTGGGGGTAAGAGGAATCAGATATAAAAAAATATGCTCATGTTCAAGACATATGCAGTGCTATGAGTAATAAGTTAGTCTCAGACCCAAGAGTCTTGTGTCTTCTGCCATGAGTTTATTTGTCATCTTGTAAGAGGCATAAAATTACAGACTTTTACAGGTTTTGGTGCTTAGAAACATTATAGTACAAAAGAGACAAAGAGTCCTTTCACCATGGAGCTTGATTTCTAATAGAAAGAGACAACAAACAACAAAAATAAGGAAATTTTGTAATATATAAGAAGGAGTTAAGTGCTATGGAAAATATGAAGGAGACTAAAGATTGGTAGTGCTGGGACAGGTCATTATGACTAACCACTAGCCAAATTTCATTTAATTTCAGACACCATCTTGAAAACCAATGATAAGGAGGGAACTTAGTATGGTTTTCAACGACATTACCTAGTGTTTATTTGTATTAAATTCAGTGGTTCTTTTTTGGGAATAGAGCTTTCAGAACATTTATCGATGTTAAATGTTAGAAGTTTCGTTTCTATTAAATAATAAAGGATAAGTAATTTATATTATTTATTCTAGAAACCAACTAGCAAAGTAACTCCTCTCTTGCGTCAAAATATCTGAGTACCCTTCAAATGCTAAACCTTTACAAACCATCTGATTTAGACTTTTTAATAACAGAGAGACTATCACTGTTCATAGTGATTAAAGCATCTATCTCCATCACAATATTGCTAGGGTACTTATTTTAGAGCTAGTCAACAGACACGAATCCAGAGATTGGCAGTTTTGAATTAATTATAAATTGATGGGTTTAGAAACATTGGATATAGGCATATGTTACATATTTTCCAAATTTCTGGATTTCATACTCTTCAATGTCTTTGAGAATTATGGGTCAGTATTTCGAGGGAGAATGGAGTACCTTCAAAAGTTTTGACTAGCAACTACCAGAGGGTCTTTTTTCTAAAGTCCCCCTGGTATCACATTATTCCCCATCCATGTTTCCAAACTGGCATCAATGATTAATTTAAATTCTTTTGTGGGAACTGCAAAGCTAATATGTTAACATTGGCCCTATCCTTCAACCAAAGCTCCATTTTAAGCAATGTTGGACAGGTACCTTGCTGTCACAGTGGTGTGGACTTGATGGACCATCTCTAACACTTCCTGTGGCTCCAAGACATTTTTAATTCTATTAAGTTGGTAGAATATATCTAGGGAAGAGGTTGAAATATTTGTGCCAATATACTTTACGTAATAATTATAATCTTTTTTCTCACAAGTATTCATCTTTTTAGAAAGTCATTTCACCAGCTTATTTAAGTCCTCAAAAATCAAGTCATTATCCGTTATACATAAGTATTTACAAATTTTCACTTTCACAGTTACTTCCCACTCTCACCTCCGTAAGTCTGTGAAAGACAGCCAGTAATTTGGAAATGCCCAAGCAATTCTATTAAACTGGAAAAACAAATGAATAAACAACAAATAAATAAACAAACAAAATTCACATACTCCTTACTTGAAAAAAGTTTGCTTTTATCTCATAGCTAGCTAATAACTCCTTAAATCTAATACTAAAAAGCCGCAATGAGACCAGAGTTTACTCACTTTGGAGCAGGGTCTATCGATCCATTTGTTTAAGCTCCTTTAATCCACACGTTCTTAATTTTCTCAAGTTTTTTACTTAACACAATCCATTTGTATTGAGTCAGAAATAATTCCATTAAATGCAAATTCTAACAGCCACCCAAATCCTGGCCTTCACGCTAAATAGTGTCTTCTTCTCAGCTAAGATTAGTATTAAGAGACCAACATTTCAATTCTGATTATACTGTTGATCAGTTACGTGACCAGGGGCACATCACATAACTTCTTTCATTGACTATTTCCTTAGTTTTGAAGTAGTATATTATTTAGCCTCTATACTGTTAGTGTTGCTTTTATATGCCTATGGTGATTGATTTTGCATATAGTATTTTAGTATGCAAATAATGTGTGCATATTGAAAGTCGCTGAAAATGAAAATATGGATCAAATCATTATTATTATCTGTCTCCAGAGACCATCATCATCTATATCATCTAAGCACAGTTAGAAATGAGGAAACTTTGTGAAGGGTACATAATTGAAAGTGGACTGAACAAAGCAATCTCAAGAATTTTTCTTCAAGCTATCAGAAAGGATGTGTTTTCTTTTATTTGGGGTTACTAGTTGGAAGAAAAATGTTAAGTGTAAGTCTGCAGGTGATCATATTAGCCACTGCACAGACAGCTTGTCCAGAAAGGAAGCAATGAAGCTACCAGAAAGGAAAGCAGAGCTAAGAAATGGAGAGAGAGAGAAGGAGAGAAAGGACGATATTACAGATCTTTGAAGACATACTTTGAGTAGTTTTTTCAGGCCAGATTCTTCTTTTGAACATACCAGTTACACTAATAGATCAATAAATTCACTTTAGTTAATTTTAGTTGTTGCTATTTTTATTTATTTAAATAATTTATTTATTTTTGAGATGGAGTCTTGCTCTGTGCCCAGGCTGGAGTGCAGGTGCAATCTTGGCTCACTGTAAACTTTGCCTCTCAGGTTCAAGTGATTCTGGCACCTCAGCCTCCCTAGTAGCTGGGACTACATGTGTGTACCACCACACTTGGCTATTTTTTGTACTTTTGGTAGAGATGGGGTTTCACCATGCTGGCCAGACTGGTCTTGAACTCCTGACCTCAGGTGATCTGCCCACCATGGCCTCCCAAAGGGCTGGGATTACATATGTGAACCACCGTGCCCAGCTTAGTTGCTGCTATCAAATTAGAGTTGATTTTTTTTTTTTTGTAAATTTTCCTTCTCAGAAGTTGAGTTAAAAAGTCAACTTCATTTATAAAATTTTTTAAGAAAAAATATCCATTCCCGAAGGGAGACATCAAAGTCTCCTGCAGTTACAATGAGTTTAGTCAGGTATTCTCATACAGAATTAGAAGTTGCCTCCCACTATCTCATTCCATAAAGTGGACTCAAAATTATAGTATGCCCTTGATAATTTATTCTTCATATCAATAACTGAAAGAGAATTCTATTAAAAGTTTATGATATTTTTGAGAAATATGTGTTCTAGCACTATAGAAATAAGTAATGTGCAAACTGGAGTAAACACATTGGCAATTACTAGAGACTGAGATTTCTCTATGGAGAATGTACTGTATATAGAAAGACCAAGAGACCTTTTCTTTAAGATGATTTGTGTACTTTATGTGTTTAATTGCTTCTATGACTGTGTTTGTGTCTATTAAGAATCAGAGAAGTTTGCAGGTCAGCTCTTTGGGCATTTAACAGAAAGCAAAAGTAATAAGTGTAACATATATTGTGATGTTTGAGAATTCTTAGGGAAGCTGTGCTTTCAAGTATTCATAGATCCAGAGGTATGGCTATAGCCTGCTTAGAACCTATGGGGACTGGACCTACTCTGTGTTGACTTTTGTCCTAATTTGATAGTGATGTTTTCATGGCACTTTTTCATGGGATCTGAGAATATCTTTGGAAGGGAAGAGGAGCAAGGGAAGCACAGCAGGGAAGAAATACGGCCACGTCATTGGTTAAGACATGAGTAGATAATGTGAATGTGGATGACCAGAAGAGTTCAAACCTTGCAAACCCATTTTATCGGAGGACTTTGAGAAACTGGCTAGAGATATTTTCTTATTTTATTTTTTATATTTATTTATTGAAATTAATAAATTTTTTTTTTGAGTCGGGGTCTTGCTCTGTCACCCAGCCTTTAGTGCAATGGCACAATCTCGGATCACTGCGACCTCTGCCTCCCAGGCTCAAGTGATTGTCCTGCCTTGGCCTCCTGAGTAGTTGGGATTACAGGTGTCCACCACCATGCCCAGCTAATTTTTGTATTTTTTGTAGAGACAGGGTTTCACCATGTTGTTCAGGATGGTCTTGAACTCCCAACCTCGTGATCCATCCACCTTGACCTCCCTAAGTGCTGCGAATACAGGCATGAGCCACATTGCCCAGCCTATTTTCTTATAGTTCCTCAAATAGCAACATGCTGAGGAGTGTAGATGTCACTCTTACATGTCTTTTAACACATATTTATTTTTTAAATATGAAGATTTTTTTTTAATTTTGCATGTTATGTTTTACAGGGGACATATTAATATCTACATGTCTTTGTTTTAATTCATGTCTGGTAGAATTTATGTCTGTGTCTGTGTTCCATATTTAATAGCTAAGAAAACTGAAACTTTAAAAACTCTGAAATTCAGTAAATTTCACACAGCTAATAAGGATAAGACAAGCACAAGAGAATATACACTCAAAAATACTCACTTTGTAAAGTTATCAAAGCATGGATCAACTGTTAATCTGTCCTTAGAAAAACAGGAGGAAAACATTCTTCAGCAAGCTGAAGACTTAGTGATCTCATTCTATAATTTATTATATATATATATATATATATATATATATATATAGCATTATATAAGTGTAGTGAGAGTTAGAGTTAAAAAAGGTCTAAGTGCCATCCTAAAATAGCAAGACTTATGAATGGAAAAGTAAGAAAATGCCACATTTTATGCATAGGAATTATCATAGACCCAAAGCTATCATATCCAAGCTATGAAGTAAAATGGAGTTAATATGAAATCATCAGTGTTATTTTATTGTGAAAACTGGTCTAGATCAATATTCTGCACCTGAATCTAAAAGGTCCTAATTCCTATGAATTTTATGTGTAGAAAGCCAAACATAGGCAATAAGAACCATATTACACTGTGCAATTAGTACTCCTCTCACTTTGCCCTAATGTATAACAATATGGCTTTGCCTACAATACCTGAAAAATAAAACTATTCATGCAAAGAGACAGATTAATTCAATCAAAAATCAGTTACAATTGTTATTTGATGTTAGAATGATTGAAAATAGTAATTTTACAGTGTTCTACATGAAAGATCCAATAACAGTCAGTAGATGATATACAAAAGCATATTTTAAACATAAGATGTAATCTCTAACATTTACAATTGTCCAACAATGTAAAAAATTGTTTTCCCATCTCTGGAGTTGAGACATTTGGAAATGGAATTTGTACAGAAAATAGATAATGCATTAAATTTCTCCAGGATCCTTAACAACTTAAGATTATTTGGGCATGAATGTTTTTCTTTTCAGAAAGAGGGCAACAAGCAGCACAAACTTTGTGTAATTTGGTATCCAGTTTCAGGGACAACTAAAACCACTCATCTTTGCTGTACTCAAGTTCCAGCAAATGGCAATGGCCAAAAAAAAAAAAAGAGATTTTAACTGGAACTAAATATCCTAGTTGGCTAAAATAGCTTCTGGTCATCTAATGAATGAAACTTTAAAAATGAAAGTTTTATCATATTATTTAGAAGTATACATACATATATCATATATACACATATATATCATATATGCATGTGTGTATATAAATATATACACACATATGTATATTATTATTTAGAAGTAGAGACTACAGTCAATAAAAGTATATATATATATATATATGTATATGTATTTTAGGTTTGGAGGTACATGTGAAGGTTTCTGATACAGGTAAACACATATCACATGGGTTTATTGTGCATATTATTTCATCACCCAGGTATTAAGCCCAGTACCTAATAGTTCATCCTCCCCTTCTCCCTCTTCCCCTTCTCTATCTTCAAGCAGACCCCAATGTCTGTTGTTTCCTTCTTTGTGTTCAAAAATTCTCACAATTTAGCTCCCATTTGCAATTGAGAACATGTGGAATTTGGTTTTCTGTTCCTGTGTTAGTTCACTAAGAATGATGCCCTCCAGCTCTGTTTCCTGCAATGGATATGATCTCCTCTTTTTTATGGCTGCATAGTGTTCCATGGTATACAGGTACCACCTTTTCCTTATTTAATCCACCATTGATGGGCACCTAGATTGATTTCATATCTTTGCTTTTGTGAATAGTGCTGCAATTAACATAGGCATTCATGTGTATTTATGGTAGAATAATTCATATTTCTTTGGATATACACCCAGTAATGGAACTGCTGGGTTGAATTGTAGCTCTGTTTTTCAGCTCTTTGAGGAATCACCACACTGCTTTCCACAATGGCTGAACTAATTTACACTCCTAATGACCATGTATAAGCATTCCCTTTTCTATGCAACCTTGCCAGATTCCGTTATTTTTTGACTTTTTAGTAATAGCCATTCAGTCTGGTGTGAGATGCTATCACATTGTTTTATTTGCATTCTCTAATGATCAGGGATATTGATCTTTCTTTCATGTGCTTCTTGGCCATGTGTGTCTTCTTTTGAAAAGTGTATGAACTATTGAAAATTCTTTGCCCACTTTTTAATGGGGTTGTTTGTTTTTATCTTGGAAACTTGTTTAGTTCCTTACAGAGGTTGTTTGTTTTTATCTTGGAAATTTGTTTAAGTTCCTTATAGATGCTAGTTCTCCAGCCAACAGAGAGTTGAATTTACCCCTGGGACAGCGCTTTCAGAAGGGAGGGCAGGCCATCATCTTTGCTGTTTAGAAGACTTAGCCATTTTATCCTTTGGCCATTGGAGAGTCTGAGCCCACGGGGTTGATGGGGTGAGGAGTTGGTTGGGTGGAAAGGATCCCTCAGCACAGCCGTTCTGCCAAAAGGTAGCCATACTGATTCTTTAAGCAGGTCCCACTCCTCTGCACTGGGCAGGACCTTGCAACTGGAGCCTTCAGCCACCCCCATTGGTGTTCTCCAGCCAACAGAGATTTGTAAACTCCCTGGGACAGAGCTCTCAGAGGGATGGGTGGGCCACCATCTCCGCTATTTGAGCAACTAAGGCATTCCACCCTTTGGTCCTTAGAGAGTCTAAGGTGACCAGAGACTGAAGTGGACTCCCAGCACAGAACAGTTGCTGTACCAAACCCTGGCCAGACTTCTTTCCTAAGCAGGTCCCTCATCCTGCTCCTCCTCACTGGGTGGGACCTCTCAACCTAGGTCTCCAGCTACCTCCTACAGGTGCCTTTTGGCCAGCAACAGGACCATACATCCCTGGAACAAAGCTCCCAGAGGGAGGGACAGGCTGCCATTTTGCTGTTTCACAGTCTCCACTGGTGACACCTCCAGGTTCTGGAAAATCCAAGGTGACTAGGGACTGGGGGACTAGGGTAGGCTCCAAGCTTACCACAATAGATCTACAGAAAAAGTGGTCAGACTCTTACATGGGTGCCCATTCCCATATCTTCTCCCAGGGCAGTTCCTCGAGGGCTTGGGACCCAGCTACCCCTCCAGGGCTACCAAGCCAGCGGTAACTTGGCAACTCCCTGGACAGAGTCTTCAGGGGCAACTGAAAGCCTCTTTGTCACTGCCTCTGCAGTGGAACTGCCCTTGCCATCCTCAGACTAATGAAGGAGCAAAGACCCCAAGGGCCTTATCCATACTTCCAACAAGCTGCAGTGGACCCTAGGAGAGGAGGCCAGTCCCACCCAAATCACCCACTAGTAACCAGACAGGGAAACCCCAGCTGGTGCTCACAGCAGACCCTCCATCCTGTGCTGATTGCACTGAGCGATTGCTGACCTGCATCTCTCTGGGGTGGAGCCCCCAGGAGACAAGCCAAGGACCTTTGGCCACAGCCACTACTAAGATCCCGTCCTCTGCTGCTTCCAATTTGGAGAAGGAACACAACCACTGAGATCGCCCAGAGCTGCGCTGGGCAGCCCAGTAGTGCCAAGCCACAATCTACAGCCAGCACTCAAGGTGGAGAGGAATGCACACTTTCAGAGCATTGAGAGAGAATGCAGATGCAACTGTGGGGAAGCACAGAGGAGCCACACAACCAAGCCAGAGTCTACCCATTGACCAACAAGCCTAAACGCCACCTGCTGGATCTCACCCCAAAGCTTCAAACCAAAAAATACCTAACATACCCGCCTCTGAAAAGTATATTAATACAGCTCTTTTATTAAGAAAATTGAGCTTTCAAATTTTCTCAAAATGTATTTTTGTTTCCCTTTGACTAAGTGATATTGTTGGAAACAATGGCCAGCAAACTCACTTTAATAGTTTCCATGAAGTCATCATTAGGGAAAGTTCAAACTAATTATAGAAATTTCTTTGAATAAAGTTTAAATTCTGAATAGTGTTATTCATCATGATTTATGTACATATTTATCCTTTAGCAAGTTTTATACATAATTTAATATTTAAACCACTTGCTGTCTTTGAGAATTTAGCTTGACATTTCATTCAGCAACAACTAGAGCCTTTGTTTCTAATTACATTTTTCAAAATTCTTGCTTGTTCTGTTTTTCACTTTCAAAATTATTTCTGAAATTTAATTGACATCTTAATGAATACATATTTTATGTTCTTTGAAAATAAGCCAATTATAGAAGCTTTCCTTAAAAGGCTGAACCAAAAAAATGATTATAATTTTAAAAATTTGAGAGAATAATAGTAATTTTCTCATAAAATAATACTGTTTAGAAATAGAATTGAGTCATTTGACTTGCTGTTTAAGAAAGAAAACCTTTATAAATTATTACTAAAATGTTGCTTTATGAAAATGAAAAACATTGGTAAAAAAAACAGAAAGTGCTATAGGGATATATGTTCAAAACATCCAAAATCTTCAAATGATTATATGGTTTATAGGAAATATATAAGATTAGAACTAAGAGTTTTAATAGGTACAAGCAATTTATAATTACAACTCTAGTTTCCACATTCGTCTGAGGAGAAAGACATTTGAAATTGGGTTTTATCAGTTGATAGTTCATATTTGTCTTGTATGCTTGATGGAAACACAGTGCAAAATAATTATTATTCTTGTAACAGGTATATTACAGAAACAAAGTTTATTAATAGCCAATGTGAGTAGTAGTTATACTAGAACATATTTGCTGTTCAGATAGATTCTTATATCCTTATTAGCATTTCTTACAATAATAGCAGCAGGCCTCCATAGTAACTACAATGGCCATTTCCATTACACACACACACCCACAGAGAGAAAGATCATAAGGCAGTTTAAGTGCCTCCACAGATGACTGTAGTGCCTCCTATGGCCTGAAAACTTAAAGTCTTTCTTTCAGAAATAGTGCAAATGGAAACTGATTGAATTTGTTGGTTCCATAACAAATGGTCCAAGAGTGTTATTAGTAGGTAAATTATAGTTGCTTTCATGTGTAGAAATTTTACAGTTTTATATTATTTCCTTTCTAAAAATAGTACAGTCATCAACTTGGATATCAATATATTGACAGGGTTTTTTCATAGCTAATCAATCTGCATGTTTAAATCCCATTCATTGGTTTTCTTTCATGCATTTGGGTAATAAACATTTACTGGCTTCGGTGCTATACTCTGGAAATACAAAATAAATGAGGAAATTATTTCTTTCTCTTGAGGGACTTGTAATCTAGTACAGACAGCAGTAAGTAAATAAGTGAAATAAGAGACATAAAGAAAAGCAGAAAATTTTACATGGAAATCACAAAGCCTGGAGTCTTCATTTGTAACTTGAGGGTGAACAGGGGCTTCAAAGGGTGTATATTTAAGGTATATCTTGAAGAATGAATAATTGTTGCCAATTGAAGTCATTGTTGGATTAAAGCAGTGATTCAATTGGCACTTTAGAAGAGATTGAGCAATGTTTAGGGATATTTTTGATTGTCACATGTGAGTAAGTAGGGATGCTACTGGCATCTGGTCTGCAGAGCCCAGGGATGCTGCTGAACACCCCACAATGTTCAAGAGGGCCCTTCCCCCCACCTAACAGAAAAAATAAATAAATTATCTGGCCCAAATTCTCAATAGTGCCAGGATGAGATACGCTGAAACAGAGGCCATTATAAGCAAAAGTGATACAAAGAGGAAAGCATTCTCTAGGCTTATAAAAATATAAATTTCTTGATGTGCATAGAAGGACTGGGGATAGGAGCAGCAAGAGTGGCCATAGGACCATAGAAAGGAAAAGTTTGTATTGTTTGGCAATGTAAATACGAATAAAGATGCATCTTTGTTTTTCTAAAGTACAGTATAGTAGTGAAAAAATAAAATGAGTCTTTAGTTCTTCCACTTTAAAACAAATACACAGTGAGTTCAATGAAATACTCCTATGATCTTAAAATGTAAAGAAGCTACATAAGAAGTAAAATGTAACTTATTTTTGGTAAAACATAAATTAATAGAGGTGTATGTGTGTATGTGCATTCTTATGCAAATTTTATTTTTATATACAGAAATACATGTGTGCTCTCACATCACGATAACATCTTCTCTCACTTTATAATATGCAAGCTTAGAAAAGTTTGATCAGATGAATTAATATCTGATTAATGATTACCAAAATAATTAGGTGATAATTGTGGAATATAGATAATATTTTAGCCTACAAAATGAAAATAAAGTAGATTCCATATGTGGCATGTGTACTTAAAATACTGCATCTATCTACAGTGTTGCTATTTCTTGAAGTAGTGCCTTGCACAGTGTCTTACAAATACTGATTGAATGGTTGTTAGTGTGATATATAAATCAGTAAATAAAAGGAGGAAAAGGAAAAGAAAGTAAAGGAATTGAGACAAAGGACGGAGGGAAGGAAAGAAGGAAGGAAGGGAGGGAGGGAAGAAAAAATAATGAGGGGAGGAGTTACACCTGTTAAAAGCTCAGAATTAAGTTCTATTAGGATAAGGATTTTTTTTTTTTTTTTTTGTGAGTGCTTTGGCTACTGCTGAATTCCCAGTAACTAGACGTATGCTTGACACATATTACTGCTCAATAAATATTTGTTAACTGAATACCTTACTGTAATCCAATGTTCTACTGTTCAGTATGCATACAAAAGCTTTGTTGGAGTTAGGAAGAGTTGGCATAATCAGTAATTACATCATCAGTGATATAATTGTGGAATATAGATAATATTTTAGCCTACAAAATGAAAATAAAGTAGATTCCATATGTGGCATGTGTACTTAAAATACTGTATCTGTCTACAGTGCTGCTATTTGGGGCAGCAGAAATATTATTTGTATGCATTATTTAGGAGTGACCCCCAAAAATTAAATTAAGCAACAATTTTGCAATGCCTCAATTTTTAGCAATAGATGACCTTAGCTAAACCATGGATTTTGAATATTCAGAATTCAAAATCATCTGTGTCTGTGTATGAGAATAGGGGTGGGGGAGGAGAGAAAAAGAGAGGCAAAGCATACTCTGATAACAAAGAGAGAAGAATAAGATATGATTTAAGAAGCAATAGAAAATATAAACTTTTTTTTCTGCTACCAAGTACACCTGAAATCAATGTTGTTCAAGAAATGAGGACATTTATGGTACCATATTTTGTTTATTTG
This sequence comes from Alouatta palliata, assembly GCA_004027835.1. Taxonomy (NCBI): domain Eukaryota; kingdom Metazoa; phylum Chordata; class Mammalia; order Primates; family Atelidae; genus Alouatta; species Alouatta palliata. The sequence continues at coordinate 21,692 of PVKV010013727.1, forward strand.
TTTCTTGCATAAAGCTATAAACAACAATGTGCTTTGCATACCAGGTATTTAACATTGCTTGTACAGTGTCCACATAGACCATATGAGGCCCTTTCTTTTTTAACAGATCTGGTCTCACTATGTTGCCCAGGCTGGTCTCATACTCCTGTCTTTAAGACAGCCCCGCATCTTGAACCCTTGAAGCATTGAGATTACAGGCATGAGCCACTGCACGCAGCCAAGCATCGAATTCTTAAACTTTATGCAGCTCTTGGCAGTGTAGCCTACTGAAAGAACCACTAGAGGTTAAACAGCTTTCCTCATACCATCTAAGCCACAACTTTGTGACCTTTGATCCTTTCTCCCTCAATGTCCTTATTTGTAGAATGGGGATGATAATTCAACCTCTACTAACCTAAAGACTAAATGGAAAAATAGATTCAAAAATAATTTTAAAAATAGAGTTTTGAATTTTTGAATGCTTATATCAAAGCTTAAGAGAATATGGTTATATATGATAAATCAAAATAAACCTGTTTTGTATTCTTTATAGTTTGTTCTTACTGCATTTGGGGAGAAAAGTTTATTAATTTGAAAATTCTCTATAAAATATTCAGCTTATTAACGTGCAGAAATTTAAATGATTTTTCAATTGGCAAGCTTTTGTCTTTGACTATAGTTATCTTTTCAAGATGAATTTTATTGTTCAAGAAAGAATTCTGTTAAGTTAGAAATTCATTTAGCAAAAAAGGAATATGAGGTGTTAATGTAACTTTTTTTCCAAAACTCTTTTTTTATGCTCTCCTAGGAGCATTGGTTGTTTCCTCATGGTTTGCTACATCTGCATTATTCCAAAAGGAAATTTTTAGCATAAGATCTAACTTAAAATTTCTGTGCTGCCTAAAATTACTGGTTTGGGATAATAGTTTTAGATTAGTGCTTTTTTATATTTTTTTATTTCTCCAGCTCGAATTTGCTAATGTAAGAACAGCAATTCCTTCTAATATATTCCTTTGTTTTAGGTGTCACTACAATATCTATTGTGAATAAACATTTAGGAGTAATTTTGCCTTTTAAATATCGTAAACATTAACAAATGCTATTTGATTCACTTACAAATTATATGAGAAGAGCCATGAAATTTTCCTAACCTTTTCTGTAGCTCAATAAATCACAAACAGACAAGAAAGTTAAGTACTACTTCAGTGGAATATCAGCAGACAGATGTAGCACACATTCCCTCAAAATAATTGAGAACCTGTTTCAATTTATCAAATGCCTACTTTATCTGTCAAAACAATGTCCTTTCTCAAATAAAGGGCATTGTTTCTGTAGTGAGAAAAAGGTTCTGATGTATTGTTATCTGCAAATGGATGGTGGAATAATGGAACAACAGGCAGTGTTTCAAACTAAGAGATCAAGGGCCAGAATGCATTACAAATTTTGTTAAAATAAATGAGGGAAAGAGCATAATTCCAATAAAGACATTTATAGTCTTAAACAATATCTCACTCTTCTTAAAAGAGATATTTAAAATGAACCCAATCCTCCCACAAACACAAAAAGCTTTTGCTGCTTCTCTCAAAGTTCAATACGCAAAGAAATAGATGTGTGGAACTTGCATGCAAACTAGGTGTCAGTATCTTTTTAATGTGCTGACATTGTAGAATTTTACTGATGCTGCTAACCTTTCTATCTTTTCCATTTGTCTATGCACCTGGGATTCAAGGAGGAAAATAGTTGTTCATATACTATCCAAATCTAAAACATTTTATTATGAAAATGCTTAACTAAATAACTATGATTTTGTAAAATTAATATTAATAAAGTAATGTACCTCATTGTAAGTGACTTTTTTGTTAGATCATTTTAGTACTTGAATACATAGCATCCATAATAAACCTTTTAATTTTAAGTCATGATTAACTATCTTCTTCTTTAACAGTATGAAAAAAACCTGAATATAATCACACCAACACCAAGTAATAAATATGTGCTTTACCTATCTACAATAAATTAGCTGTTATTTCTAGCCATTGTCATGCTCAAACATTTGTTTTAACCAAAACATAATAGGTATTTATTATGATTCCTGCAGTCCTGTTGATCTAGATCTGAAATATGACATTGCAGCCTAACATATCTGTATTCGTTATAATTTCAGGTTGTTCTCCTTTTCTTTATTCTAGCTATTTGTTTAGTTTATTTTTTAAAATGTAACCATGACCTCTACCAGTTACTAGAATATATTCTTAAAACAAATCTATGGCAATCTTGCCTTGAAAATAAAGTCTACATCAAGAAATAAACTTTGGAAGTGACAACTATAAAATACATTAATTTATGATCATCTAATATAATTGATCATAAATGTTATAGTATTATGTGAATATGTAACGCTGCTGTTACATATAATCACGTAATACTATAATTGAATCATCTTTAAAAATAATTACTATTAGGGAGTTATTAAAAACATATTGACCACATAAGTTATCTAAGAATAATTCCTAGAAATGAAAAGCATTTTGCTTCACATGTCATGTAGATTGTGAAGGTTTACTGCCTGAAACTATGACTAAACATAGTTTTATATCCTGAAACTTAGTTTTCCCACTTATACTAATAATACTTGAATTAAACAAGAGACATTTGCAACAAATTATAAGTTAAGAAGTCAGAAAAAGACAGGCATTGAGTTAGAATTATGAGTTCTCTAACAAAAATACTCTGATATTCACCAAAGTCCTGGCCAAAAGGAGGTTGCCATGAACACATTTTCTCCTCATACTTGTAGATAGACCATAAAAGGGAAATACTAATTGATATTCCTTTGAAATATTCATATCAAAATTACCAACTCAGCCTTAGAACTTGTTCCAAAGTGTCTGAATAAATAACATAAATAGGACACACCAATCCAAATATCCCCTAATTTCCTGTTATGCACTGTGTACTGTGATGTGCATTAGAAATATGATGATTACTTAAGACATTATCCTACCTTCAGGGGAGGTCTCAAATCCAGGGAGGTCTCAAATCCATACTAAAGAGACAGCTTGTATCTTTCAATTATTTTTCCCCCATTCTCCATACTATCTCATGTACTCTAAGTCATAAGTTTAGGTCATTGAAATAAAAATACAAAGTTTTTATTATTCACTATTTTATTTTATGACAAACATAAATACAAATACATGAACATTATATACATTCATAAGCCCATTTATGTCCATATTTTCAGGATACAAACATATTCATAAATCTAATCATCATTTTTCCATCCACCTATCCATCTATTTATCCACCCAACGACAATAATTAAGACTTTTAAAGCTTGAGTCAAATGGATTTGAACTGAAATTCTGCTTCATCCCCTTACAAGCTACTTGACTTTAAACATGTCAGGAAACCTCTCTATTCTTCAGTTTTCTCCTCAGTAAAATGAAAATAATATCTATTGCAGTGGTTTGTTTTGAGAGTTACATAAAAAATACATGTAACACAGGTAGCTGATCTGTAAATAATAAATGCTCGATCGCTGTCATCAATCCTTTTTATTCGTCATACCTTTATTTAGGCAATGTGGTGTGGTGTTTCTGAGCATAGATTTTGGAAAAAGATTACCTCATTACTTGGATTCATATTTCACCTGTGCCATTTAGTATCTATATGACTTTGAGAAAGTTCCTTTAACTTTCGCTGCCTCAGTTTTCTCATCCATAAAATCGGGGAAATGAAACGTATTCCATAGAGTGATTGATATTCTTTATGCTTGAATTTGTATATTTAAATGTATAAAACCACTCTCATTTTTAGCTCTCTGCTGGTACTTCTTTCTTTTCTGAATATATGAATAATTTTTATGATCCATTGGACATTTTTTCTTTGTAATTGAATGGCCTAAGACAGAAGTGGTGATCGTGGGAACTGTTGTTTATATCACCATTCTATGACATGAAGCAGTAAGGAGTAAGAGCAACAGTTCCCACTTTCTTCTTTAGCAAACCTAATTTGGGGGATGAGAAACTCTTTGTAGAAATCTTTAAAATGTATTACTCTATTGCAATATGTAAAATTTGTAATCTGAGAAATCTGAGTTTACAGATTCTTGCATGATATACTTCGGCTAATTGTATCTGTTTCCAATTGTATGGTGAGTGATGCAAAATGCTGTATTTAAATGGGGAAATTTGACCAAGGTGTCCCGGAGTATGTCTCTATTTAACAGAATATATTTGAAAAACAAAAAACAAAAAAACCCAAACACATTGAGATTTCTTATCCACTATCATAAATGGTGAAGACTGAGATCTTTTTTTTAACTCTCCCTAGAATCTGTCTGTGCTTTAGACGCTATCTAAAGTAGAATCGCATGTGAGAAGAGAGAACAGCTGATAAGACACGAATGGTGAGTAAGACTTCATCATGGTGAAGTTTCTGTTTTGAAGATTTCCCACAGTGCACTGTGATATCTGATTTGAGCCTTGCCTCTCAAAACTAAAGATGATCAACAGCCATACTGATACCTCTAAGTACCTGAAAATGGAGAAGGACAAGGGGTGACTAACTCATCAGTCTCCAAACACCTCTCCTTACAGTGTAACTTGATTCTATGCAAGGACTAAGAAAAGGTTAAAATGCAAATACATTACAGTTTGGAATGATATATTAATCCATCATAACCATTAACTTTTAGAAAAACAAAAGTAAATTCATCAGATTAGTAAAATAAATTCCAAATAAAATTAATTCCAAGAAAATTTCCTATCCATCCAAGGGTAGGAAAAATCAGTCAGAAAAAAAAAATGCCATCCTAAAGAATACTAGCTTGGAAGAAACTTGATACTAAAATACCACACAAAGACACTGAAGAGGATCATAAGGTGAAAACATCATTCAGGGAACAACTTTTGTCTAGGAAAACCCTCATTCACAGTCTGTGTGTACAAACTGAAAAAGCAATTGGGTTAAATTTGGAACATATACAGTCTTGATAAACTATAATTTACCTGGCTGACTGCATTGTTTGGATAACTGAGACAAATTAATTAGAAGAAAAAAACTGTTGTTATAAGTTTAGAATATTTTGCAGGGCAGATGACTAATTGATTTTTCAAAGTTTTCATGTTAAAGAAAGTCGCACTATGTTATTTTATTTAAAAAAAAACAAGATTAATTATTGCAAAAATGCGTTACTTAAAACAATGTGCCAGACATTGTTTAAATTGATGCATTTTGCACTTCAAACCAAAAATGGATACATAATATAGAGATCATTATAGGTATTATTTATTTTTTACTAGTATTGCACATATATTTAAAAGCCCAGTCATCTTTTTGATCTCATTATAATTTATCTTGCTTTTGAATATCTAAGGACAGGATTGAAAACGTTTTAAAATCTTTTAAACATGTTAACAGCATTAAGACATTTTTCCTAACAAACTGTAGGAAAATATAAGACATTTTGAACTATAAGAACATTTAATGTATTATTCAAGCTTCTGATTAATATGAACAAACATTAACAGACTAAAGCAGCCGTAATAATGCAATGATTTAAAACAACAAAAAGGCCTTTGTAAATATTAAGTCAATAACTTTCTTCTGAAATATAAAATGTGCTTGCCACAGAAAATTAATATGATTTCTTGCATGTAAATTACCATATTTTAAACAAAAGATATCTTCAAGAACAATTTTAATCTTTGCTATATTTTACATATAGTACTTTCAAATTCATATTTCAGTGTTGACATATTTCAAATAAAGAAAATGGACTGTTGTAATCCTTTGTATGGTGTTTTCATTCAATTAGCTCTATCTTTCTTTTTCTAAGCAAACAAGATGGCAATTTACTCAAAGTCAACCCATAATAACATATATCAGCCAGAGTCGAACAAACACAGAACTGCTCTTGCTGCACCTTTTAAAATCAAACAATTTTAAATAAAAGCAAACATGAACATAAATAGTGTTTCCCTTTGGAATTTGACTGTTGACAGAAAAATGATAAAAACATAAAAATGGTTTGAATTTGTAAGGAAGTTAAATAATTCAGGAAATGTTTTATTAACTGATAGCAGAGAGAACAGGATTTTGGTCTGCATTATAAAGTAATGAAAAAATAAAATAAATGATATGTGGTTGATTTGTAGAAAAAAGCTCTTCCTAACCATATTAAAATTTCACAAGATAGTTAAAAACCACATTCTTATCAAGCACTTACAAAAGTAAAATTCTGCTTAAATGTATTTTTTTTCTTTCAAATGTTAGTTGCAACATTTTCAAAGGTGAAGAAAGTTGTTTATCTGTACATAGTTTTTAAAAAGGGTTTGTGGTTTATATTTTCAACATACTATAACAGAAATTTAAAGAAAGGATAGTTTGAAACCGCAAATAGTTTTATTGCTTTTAATTTTTTTTTGGTTTGCGGTTTGGACAGTTAAGTGCTTAGAAATTATTTTATTATTCTTGTAAGATGAATATAGAATGTTATCATTTATAAAATAACATTGCCAAGATTTTTATCATTTAGATAAAACGTAAGAAAATACATTGAAAAATAGTCTTAGGCAAATTGGAAATTTTAACAAAAGTTTATAATAATATATGTATAGGAAATGTGTTAATTTTAAGAAAAATAAAATTTATTTTAAAGTTTTATTAGTTGATACCATATGTCAAAAGAATGATGATTACTTAAGACTTTATCCTACCTTCAGGGAGGTCTCAAATCCATACTAAAGAGACAGCTTTAACCTTTCGATTATTTTTCCCCCATTCTCGATACTATCTTATGTACTCTAAGTCAAAAACCTAGGTCATCGAAATAAAAATACAAAGCTTTTATTATTCACTTTTTTATTTCATGACAAATATAAATATGAATATATGAACATTATATACATTCATAAACTCATTTGTATCCATATTTTCAGGGAGTATGCTTTTAAATATATTATAATTAAAAACTATTTTAGTTTCCAACCTACCCCCATGTAGTCCAAATTAAATATAAAGGTTACAAAGGAATAGAATTACACACTCTTAGGCTTGGAATCTTGCTCTGTTATTTACTAGCTATGTTGTAATTGGCATGTTATTATTTTGAGTCTCAGATTCTTCATCAGAAAAAAAAAATGGGCATAGTAAAATGGCTGTAGTGAGAGAGAAATAATGAAATACATATAAAAGACCTAAAAGAAGCACTTCCTCAACCTTGTTATGTATCTTGGTATTCCCTGTATCTTGCACATTGCCTACTCATGACTATGATCAATGAACCCTTGAGAATGTGAAGTAAAGACAAAAGAAAGAAACTAATTATACAACAATTTTTTTAAATGTATATCTTTTCTTCTGGTAGCTAAAAATTTCCTTTAGAGATTTAATCTGAGTTGTTTGTATGTTTACAGAACTTTATTTTTGAACTTGCTAAACATTTTAGATTAAAAAGGAAAGGCTGAAAGGGGTGCTCTCTTATAAAGCTAGAAACATTCTCACTTGGTACAACTTGTTTGGTATGTGGAACTTGGTACAAGTCTTTTATACAATATCTAACCAAGAAACATTTATAACTTTTGACATAGTAATTCTGCTTCTGGTACATCAATCTCAAAATATAATGGAGAAGATGCAAAATAATATGTGCATACTGTTGTCACCATGGCATTATTCCAGGAATCATTGGAAATAATCCTTATGCAAGTTAAAGCCTAGAAGCTGTTAGTATAATGCCTGGAACTATAGATAATGCTTAATAAATATTAGCACAAAACTGAAAATAAAAGAACAAGTGTGCAATAATAAACAGTTCATTTGATTCCCTGGATGGGATATTATGCACTCTCTTGATAAATGCAGTTACATGAACAAAAACATTTAAAATAATGCTAAATGTGTACAGGAAGGTGTGAAAGCTCACTGACATGACAGTTACCATGAAAAGTAAACATAGAAAAATATTAGGATGATCAGATGCGCAGAATGTTTTCTATTCAATTGTTTATAATGTTTTTATATTATTAGCATTTTTGAAATTTCCAGAGCAACATGATATCTTCACTGGGCTATTCCTGTTATTTTGGAAAATAACATGTAATAATTCTATAATTGCTGTTATAATTATCCATATATCTACCTATCTGAAGTGCCAATCTTATAGCTACTCCAATTTTTTATCGTCTTTTTGTTTCCTATATGCAGGCATTAGTTTACAAACACTGACGCAAAAAAAAAAATAATATTGGTATAAGGAAAAGGATAAGAATTATTATTGGTTGGGCGCGGTGGCTCATGCCTGTAATCCCAGCACTTTGAGAGGCCAAGGCGGGCGGATCATGAGGTCAAGAATTCGAGACCATCCTGGCCAACATGGTGAAACCCCCGTCTCTACTAAAAAATACAAAAATCAGCTGGGAGTGGTGGCACGCCCCTGTAGTCCCAGTTACTCGGAAGGCTGAGGCAGGAGAATTGCTTGAACCTGGGAAGTGGAGGTTGCAGTGAGTCGAGATCGCGCCACTGCACTCCAGCCTGGCGACAGAGCGAGACTCCATCTCAAAAAAGAAGAAAAACAAAAAAATTATTCTTTAGGGTACATATTCAGAGTGAAAGAATAAATAGATAGGAGAGACTACAGAATTCCATACCCTTGTTTAAGAAACATGCTTTGTTCCTACTAAGAGTGATCAAAGCAAACATATTATTCTATCATAAGCCTTATCATGTTTAGAATAGTGAGGGTATCACAAGGCATTTTTAACAAAAATTGGGTGGGTGTTTTAGAAAATATTTATTTAAATCATACACTTTTATATTAGGTTGTTTTATTTTTCTGGTGGACTTTTAAAAATGATACTCTCAGATAATTTTGTGAACTGATTGATATTTCCATGCAAGCATTAAAAATATAAAATGAAGTGAGTTCTGTAACTAGCCTATGTATGGTGGAAAACATTTCCAGGATAAGATACATATATTATTAAGTTCAAAACAAAATAAAAATTATTCACATGGATTAATGTAAATATAAATTTGCATAATTAAATATGCTTCATTTTTTAAAATGTTGTCCATCCACTTTATTCCTCATGTAAATTATCTTCTCTGTGTCTGACTTGGCATGCACAAAGCAAAGCAAAAAGTTAGTGATACCTGAGGTGAGTTTCACTGTAGAGTGTAGTATTTGTGTTATGGTGTATTTTATTATCGCTTATTGAGTAGACTTTCTTCCTCAATGTTACCTGTTTTCCAACTTGTTGATACTCATCTAGAGTCTATTTCCAAGCAATGTAGTTTAAAATTCTTGAAGAAAAAATATGCAGTAAAAAAAAGCATTGTTTGATTAATTTTACATAATAAAGTTTTTGATCCAAGGATATATTCATGAAATTTCCCTTAAAATATTAGAAATATGTATAAAAATGACAATGAAGAATTATTGACTAAAGCCCAAAGAGGAGACAGTGGTAATATTTGTTAAAACTTGACAATTTTACAGGCACTCATTTATGAATGAGTGAGAAACTTCTTTGTAAATAGTACATCATTTTAAATTTATATTTAAAAAAACTATAAGGAAGATACATATTTTCATATCTTTAGATGAAAGATGTAAGACTCACAAGATTTAATAAATTGCTTTATGTTCCTAAGGAATGGAAAACCTTGATTGAGTGACAACTGTTGTAAAATACAAATGCACTTTTAACACCATAAAATGTAGGCTATCATGGAATATGGTTCTAGCATACATAAGTGGCACACACTGTCTGCAAGTAGAGCTAATGTGCTAAAGCTAAATGCAAAATGAAGAAAAGCAGAATTAATTTTTTTCTAAAAATAAAAAAATTACAGATTAAAGTATCCAATATATTTTTAAACTTTTTATACTAGTTTAAGCTACCAAATCTGCAACTGACATTAATTGTTATGTAAGCATGAAACAAGTTATACTAAAGTAAGGGTTTTTGCAAACAAATTTAGAGACTTATGTTCCACTCAGTGGACTCAGATTTTTTTACCCTCAAGCTAAGAAAAGAAAGAGCACGCATGATTCTTAGAGCAATTTGTACTGGCAACCATATATCTTCCAAGGCAATACTAACCATGACACTAAATACTGTAGTATTTGGAAAGATATACAGTAAAAGCGATTGCTAATGACAACTTTAAAATGAAAAATTTCTTGCCTAATTAAAAGCTTGATAATTAATAGTATCCACATTGAACTCTTTTGGAGTTTGTATCCACTTTGAGTTACAAATCAAAATCTGGGAATGTGCTATGCTTGTGTGTATGTCTTTAAGACTAGAGGTAGTTAATGATATATGTTTTTTCAGCTATGTTTTACCTAAAACTTAGGGAATTATGTTGGAATTTTGTGACACATAGAGTTCCACGTGTGATACCTGAAGCCATTTTCAGATATGGCTCATGGCCCAGGTCCAAGAATTGAATAGTGTTATTGCTGTCTTGATTAAATATTGACTACTAATTTAGTGAGGCAATCAGTATTGTTAAGAAAGGTAATTCTGAAAATTAGTACTCAGCTAAAATTAGCAAACAAACAAGAAACGTTGGCCTCACACATATGTATATACCTAATCTGCAAACCTATGTATTATGAGATAAAGCAAATGAGACTATTGCATTCCAATTCTGTACAGCCTTCTGAGTGCTTTTCATCCTCTGTAATTTATTTTCTTCAAGATTTCATATTGCTTTTACTTTAACATAATTTTATTTGTAGAAAGTGATAAGTGAGTACCAGTCCAAGTTACTGGAAGCAAAAGGTGGATTATGTCAGTCGAGACCCGAGTAAGGCATATAACAATACAGGTGTCAGTACAGGCATCAAATTCTGAACATTTTTATAGGACAGAAGACAAGTTCAGAAAATTATCTGCAGAAGAGAGAAAAAAACATAAAATACATCCTACACAGGTAAGTCTAAGCATTCACAAGGCACTTGAGTACTCCAACTTTTGAAGTTTTTAGTCCTTGACTTGTTTTCTAATAGGCTGCTATTGCAGGCAACATTGAGCTTAAAGATATTGACCATAAGCAGGAGAAAAGATGAAAATCTTCTGCTAACCAACTCAGGGGGAAGATGATATTACAAACTAGGCAGAGATGGGGCAGTACCTCACATTGCAGCTCTCACACATGCTCAGAAATAAGTCTAGTGAAAAGGCTTCCCCATTTAGGCAAATTAATATGCATTTTAAATTGAGAGACTTATTTTATCATGTAAGTCTATGTCAGAAAAAAGTTTGAGTGAAGATGTACCTAAATAGTATTATTGTCTTTTAAAATAATTTTAACTTTTATTTTAGATTCAGAGGGTATATGTGCCGATTTGTTAGATGAGTATATTGTGTAATGCTGAGATTTGGGGTACAAATAATCCTGTCAAAAATAAAAATAATTAAATAAATTAATAAATAACTCTTCTGTCATCTAACAGTGAATAACATTGCAAGGTACTCATCTGTGCAAGTATATTTAACACAAGCAAAGACATGCTTCATTTTGGTGAGAGCACATATACTTTTTAAAAGGATATCTAAGACTGTGGAAAGAAAAGAACTATTTCTGTACTGTAAGAAATCCATGTTTACAGTGAAATTGGGGATAAAAGGACATTTGGCAGATACTCTGTGAATTAGTCTGTTCTCACACAGCTAATAAAAACCTCAAAGTGGTTAATTTATAAATGAAAGAGGTTTTGTTCACTCACAGTTTCACATGGCTGTGGAGGCTTCATAATCCTGGCTAAAGGCAAATGAGAAACAAAGTCACATCTTACATGATCTCAGGCAAAAGAGCTTGTCTAGGGGAACTCCTTTTTATAAAACCATCAGATCTCATGAGACTTATTCATTATCATGAAAACAGCACAATAAATACCCCCCCCATGATCAATTACTTCCTACTGGGTGCCTCGCGTGACAGGTGGGAATTACGGGAGCTACAATTCAAGATGAGATTCAGGTGGGGCCACAGCCAAACCATATCAACCTGTCACATGTCCCAAAGCATTTTTGTTCTCTACAAACCTCAGTGGTCAAATGATTTACAACACTTCAAATGTATATAAAGAAAATAGGTTTACTTGGCTCACAGTTCTGCAGGCTGTACAGAAACCATAGCAGCTTCTGCTTCTTGGGAAGCCTCAGAAAACTTATAATCACAGGGGAGGGCAAAGGGAAGCAGGAAGATCTTAAATGGCAGGAAAAGGAGCAAGGGGACCAGGGGAAGTGCCACACACATTTAAACAATGAGATCTCATGAGAGCTCACTCACTATTGTCAGAGTACCAAAGGGAAAATCTACCTTCATGATCCAATCACCTCCTACCTCCAGCATTGGAGATTACAGTTCAACATGGGCAGGGTCACAGATACAAAGCATATTATTCAACTCCTGGCCCCTCAAAATCTCATGTTTATTTCACATTGCAAAATATGATCATTCCATCCCAACACTTCCCCAAAGTCTTAACTCATTCTAGCATTACTGAAAAGCCTGAAGTTCTAAGTCTCCTCTGATACAAGACTAGTCCCTTCAACTTACAAGCCTGTAAAATCAAAACATGTTGGTTACCCCCAAGAGACAATGGCATATGGACATTGAGTACATACTCTCATTGCAAAACAGAGAAATCAGGCAAAGAAAAAGAGCTACCAGCTTCATGTAAGTATGCACAAAAGCAGTGCAGTAGTGGCCTGAAACATTGAGCTGAGGCTGGAGACCAAGAAGTCAGGATGTGGAAGCAGTGTCCTGAGGCTGCACAGAGTAACAGGGCTCTTGTCCTGGCACAAAAAACCGTTTGTCCTCCTAGACCTCCAGGCCTGTGATGGGGGAAGCTTACAATCATGGCAGAAGACGAAAGAGAGGTAGGAACATCTTACATGGTGGGAGGAGCAAGAAAGAGAAAAGGGGAGGTGTCACACACTTTTAAACAACCAGATCCTATGAGAGTTCACTCAATATTGTGATACAGTATCAAGAGGAAAATCCACCCCCATTATCTAATCACATCCCACCAAGCCCCACTTCCAACATGTGGATTACAATTCAACATGAGATTTCGGTGGGTGCACAGATCTAAATCATATCAATACTTAATATAAGTTCATTGAAAATATGTATGCATTGTAAATTTTGCATATGCATCTTTGCAGATATCTAACTTGATATATTGTACTCTGACAATGTATTGTGATATTGAATAATATATTGTGATTCCTTAGTATTTTCAGCCAAGACTACTTTTTACTCCCAGAAATTTCGGTGTAGCAATAGTGTTAATGTATTCAGTATTAACATAATATTAAAACTACTAGCATTAATTTTCTCCTACAAAGCATGTTTTAAAATATTCATAAACAGGATTTCTATAAATAGATGTTTGTAAGTACTGATGTAATCTATTTGATAAATATGCCCATTTTTCTTTCAATAGAATAAAACATAAATTTTATTTTTATTAAATTCTGGATAATAAGTAAATGTGCAACTTAATAGGTAATGAACATGTACTATCCAATATATGAATGTGATTTTAGATTTAACTGTCATTAATTAAAGTGACTGCAGACAAAATGAGGTCATAGTAATAGATTAATGGTATTTTGAGTGTGTGTTAAGTAGCATAATGCTTAACAATGTTTATTGTGATCAGAATTAACACTTAATTGTGAAATTACACAAATAATAGTCAAACTTTCATTTGTTTCCTATCTTACTGTAAATTTGTGAAACAAATAAAAAATAATATTATCAATTTTTGTCACTGCTATTTTTAATAATGATACCCTGGCATCACAGTTTTGGTAAAAATTATCCATTTCACAAATCAAAAACATAGAGCAATATCAACAAGATGGCAAAATAGGAAGTCACAGATCTTCTACCCCTGTAGGGTTTTACTTTAACCTGAACCTTAAATATAGAAATTCTGTATGAGAAGAATCAAAATAAACTGATTCAGAAGAAATTGAGATACTAAAGAAATAGAGATCTATTATTTACTTGACAAAAAATTCAAAATATTTATTTTAAAGAAGTTCAGTGAATTACAACAGAACATAGATAATTAAACAAAAATCTGGAATCTAATGCATAATCAAAATGAGAACATCTACAAAGATAATTCTATATTAAATAAACCCTAGAGATTCTGGTGCAGAAGAATATAATAACTGAAATTTAAAAATTCACTAGAGATGTTCAACAGTAGACTTGATCAAGCACAAGAAAAATTCAGCGAACTTGAAAATGGTTCATTTGAAATTATCCCATCAGAAGAGTAGAAAAAAACAAAAATGAAAAAAGAGGAAAGAAAATCTAAGGGAATTATTGGACATCATCAGGCAAACCAATATCTCAATATAGGAATTTTAGAAGAAGAGAAAAGAAGTGAGTAGAAAGTTTAGTTAAAGAACTAATGACCCCAAACTTTCAAAATCTTGAGCAGAAAATGTGCAACCAGAAATTGAAAATGCAATCAGCATATTCAGCAATCCCACTTTTGGGTATATATTAAAAATAACTGAAATTAGGACCTCAAAGAGACATCTTCACTCCCATGAACATTAGAACATTATTCACAATAAACAAATATGAAGGTATCTAACAGTCCCCAGAGATTAGTGAATTTTTAAAATGTGATATATGTATATGATAAAATATTATTCGATCTTTGAAAAAAGAAAATCTTGTCATATGCAAAAATGTGGATGAACCTGGTATATATTATGCTAAGTGAAATATGTTAGTCACAGAAGGACAAATACTGCATGATTAAACGTATATGAGGTGTCTTAAATACTCACACTCATAGAAACAGAAAGTGGTAGTAACCAGGGGCTGGGGAAGGGGTAATTGAGCAGTTGCTGTTTAATGGGCAAAAATTTGGTTAAACAAGATGAGTAAGTCCTAGAGATCTGCTGCACAACATTGTGCCTATATCTGACAATACAGTACTATGCATGGATGTTTTTACTTAGAGTATAGACCTCATGTAAAGAATTCTTAGTACAGGAAAAATAACATAAGTACAAAATTTAAACCTGGGTCTGTTTACCATACTTTGGTAATTACAAAATGGAAACATATTAGACAAGAGGAGACAAAACTTTTCAAACAAATGACAGGATTTGTCATTGTAAGAAATAAGAAAGTTTGAGATATCATTACGGGGGAAAGAAACAGAAGATGTAGGCAACAAATCAGATTGATCATTTTGTTGGTGGAATGATAAGGTAATTCACATATTATTCATTTATTTTTGTTTTAAAAATAAGTTTCAGAGAGGTCATAAGCAAAGTAGGGAGTTGTTTGTGTATGCATATGGGGACAGTGGGGTTTATAATAATTCTGTATTTCTAACATTTGGTGTAGTCCACGTTGCTAAAACAATTTGTTAAATGAATAAATGATGTATATTAAAAATTTATGATAATCACATTTTCTTGTGTCTATGTATATTATCTACTAAAGTACTTTCACCTATGGTCTCTGAAATCCTTAAAAACATTTCTAAAGTAGTATGTTTATTTGTTTGTTTGTTTGTAAAAGCTTGTTTGTTTAAATTCATCACTAAGTCATTGCTTAAGAATGAAAATGCAAATACTATCAAAATTCTAACTTCCTAAGGACACCATAATTTCTACATAATAGAGAGTTTCTGAGATTTTTCAAACATTCATTATAACGGTCTGCTCTGTTTCACTTTAACCTGAACCCTATATACAGCAGTTATGTTTTTTCTCTGCATGCTGTATCATTTAAGCCTATAGAATATACTTGAAATCGGGGAAAAAAAACATTTAAAAACAAGGGCAAAGAATTCTACTAAATAGCCATAAAATCCTTCACAAAATGGAAAATGGAATGGTTATATTGATTATTTTAGTGCCAGAGATGTTCCATGTTGCAAATTTGACACCTTTTGAAGTTGCATTTACTATTTTAGGTAGTTAAGGCACTATTTAATGAATCAATTCAGTCATTTAGTCAATAAGAGTATCCTTGCCTCTTAGAAGAGTTAATATATCTTTTTCACTTATGAAAAAGAAATAGTTAAAACACTTGACAAATCAGACTTAATATTAGTTAAAATGCCACAACGATACACATCTTGTTTTCATACAAACCCATAGACTCACAAAAGAAGCATTCTCTGTTCAGAAATGTCAATGGGATGAAACAATGTCATAGAATAATGATCTTTTGTTCCCACAAATGCCTAGGGAAAACTAAGATATTCATTTTCAAAGCAGGAAACATTGATCCAGTGGGTATGTCCTATTAAAAAAAATTTATTTTATCCCATCAAATAGCTGATGTAAATTCAGTCTTTTTAGTCTGATGGATATGGGTTTCAGAGAATGACATTTTTTTGTGCTATGATACTGCTAAATAGATGAAAATCATTGCATTTTGCTTTGGTTTATTTGTCAGAAAATGGAATTAAGTTTGTTCATGAACCCTCTAAGGTTTAATGTTAGCAATTTAGAAATGGTATATACTGATTTTATTTTTCTTTGATTTCTTTTCAGTAAACCTTTTTCAGTTCTAATGGTCATTCTGTTACATAATACTGAATTATATGTATTCTATTGAGAATTCTATACATTGTTTTATATCAGAAAGTCAGCACTATAACATAACATAAGAAGATTTGTGGCCAATGACTGTTCAAATGAAAGTAAATGTTACCATAATAAAACAAATGATGGAGAATCATGCCTGGTTTTGATAGTATTTTAATCTGAACAGCAAAAGGGAAAGATGGCCAGAGCTCCAGGGGGAAAGACAAAAAAGCAGAGATTTATATGTTCAAATAATGCGCATGTACATGCATATAAGTTTGTGCACAGATGATCTGTAGGTAGACACATTTCACATGATGAATAGTCACATAATCTCTTAGAATATGTTTCATACCTGCCCTTATGGTATATATTATAGCACATGTGTTTTATTGGTAGTTCACTTTATTTTAGTGATACAAATTAACAAATTCAGAATAAGCCTTTACATTGTTGTTTCATTTTATCAGAATCTAACTTCCCTGGGTAAATGCAGTAATTTTTTTTTGGCATTAAAGCACATTAAACTATACAAATAAAAGTTAGAGTCAAAGGAAAAAAAGTACTTTTTATGGAAACAATGTCTACTTCCTTTCAAAAAGAGGTCATATATATTATAGCACTTCTGAAACGACTTTATAGATAGTGTGATTCAATAAGCGGAAAGCTGTACAAAATATCCAAAGAAATGTGTTTATCTATGGTTTATCATTTTATTTAAAGAAAATGAGTTTTCAATTCTTTGCCAATATATATTAAGAAAAGGTGAGGTCACGCCATACACTTATCATGCGGTGTTTCCTACTCTAGCCACTTCCACTAAGCTTCTCATATTTTCTCCTTTTTATTCCTATACAAATCGGCCTGGCGTATATTCTAATTTTTTCTGGACCTTCTTCATACAGTTTTTTTTTTTGTTATGGTACCTCCTTTCCATATATTCATACTCTCAATACAGGCATAATGCTGTTTAAACTAAAAAGGACCATTCAGGCATTATCAGTTAGGGAAGATATTATACAATTGAACTTGGTAGTTTACACAGATACACAGCACTGTATATTGTAAGTAGAAAGAGTAATAATTGAGATTTACCATAGGAAATCAAGAACTTGGTTGTTTTCCTTGGGGCAGAATATAAAACAAGACTTACTGGCTAGTAAGGCAGGTTTTGAGTGACCTCAGACTCAAAAAACTTCCTCCTGCCTAAGAACATAATGGTAACAGAATTCCAACAGGCACATTTAGCTTACACATGCAAAGTAATGGCCCTAGATTTTCAAAGGATATCATTGATAGGGCAGGTATCCAAGTATGTCTGTACAGATTGGCATTATGTGGGCTTTGAGATTGCTGTTTATTTCCCTGAATATAAGAACACCAAGTGGACATTTTCCAAGTGTTCACGTGTTCTTATAATGCGTAACTTTTAGTTACGCAGTATCACTGATGTCTAACTCACTTCTTCACAGTACACACATACTGAATATTAGATGAAAGAGTCACTCTAAGACATACACTTACCATTACAGTCACATGCTAAAAAGAGCAATGCAGAGCCAAGATCACTTTCTTGTTTCATCCTGCTTTGACACAATGACTTTTTTTCGTTTTTCTTTTCATCTGTTCCTTCAGATTTTGACATGTTGTACCTCTTCCTCAAATACAATTTGACTCATAAAATAAATAAAATAAATAAACAACAACTAAACCTCCTCTGTCCCTTTTCATCATGTCTCATGTTCACCTCTCCATCTGGGTTGGAGTCAACCTTGCAGTTGGCTCAGAAAAACTGAAATGTGGAGAATTTCTCCATCATAAAATATGTTATTTTAGAGAATTCTCACAATTACATGACACAATAGATTAACTAGAGCTTTATTTGGAATCTCCTTTAAATTCAGAAATCAGAGGAGAAGATGCATTTTATTTTAATATTTGACAACTCAAGAATCATTCATGAAACATTTCTCACTTCTGTACCCACTGATGTTTTTACATGTTTCACGAAGAGCTATTTTCTCCAAATCATTCTACCATCTGAAATACATTAGGGCAGAAACATTTCTTTCCAAATGTTTGGAAAGTGGCTTTTTTGCTTGGCATAAAAAAATCAATTAGAATACACTTAAATACTCTAATTTAGTGTTAAAAATTATAACCAGTAGTACCAACATTTTCTTGATTATATTTCTAAAAGAAAAGTGAAATAAGGATATATATTGGCACTTTTAAGGGAATCAGTCAATACAATTCAAAATCACTCTGTTTTATCTTTAAGTGCCTTTGTTAAAAAATCTATAGTGACTAATTTATGAACTCCTAAAACCATTTAATAACATTGTTTAACCTTTGAAGTGTTTCATAACTTTAAAAAGTCCAATGAGTGCCATAATCTCAGAATTACTAACTTCCTTTCATGTAGTAGAATATACACAAAAGGCCCTGATCCTCCTTAATTTTACTGAATACACTTCCTTATATGACCCCTTCTACAACTGCATTTTTTCTGCTATCGTAAGTCAAAAAGCCGTTTCTGTTTAGAAATACTGAATATAGGAGAGAATTTGTTAGCAGGTTGCATATTTAAAGTGAAAATATCTATTGTCAGAAAATGTTACAATTTTAAAAATAACCTATATAGGTATAATGTTGCTTATTGTGTTTCAGTCACCAAATGTGTATTTGTGTCATATTGTACACGAGAAGCTATCTAATCATAGAATACTGACAGTACTTTATGATAGGTAAATTGCCACATTCAAGATAGGTGACTTTTTATATTTTGTTTACCAACATACTAGCTTAGTTCTATGCACATATGTAATATATACATGTATGTGTATATATGTATGCATGCATGTGTGTGAGTGTGTGTATGTGTATAATGCTTGGAACATCCAACCATTTATTAAGTGAGCATTTCAATTTTGTTAATCACACATAGAAAATAAAATATGCAACATATTTCCTAGCAACAAGTACATAGCTCAGTAGGGAATAAAGACAACAAACATAAGTTAATAGAAAATAATATAAAATGATGCAACAATTAATGTCGTTTTTTTTTTGACTTAATGGTTTCCTTAGGAACTGAGACAAGATGGAGATCATTGCAGAAAAGTCAAATATAAGGTAAATGACAAGTAGTGCTTTGCTTTGCACTGGCAGACTCATAGAAAATGCATAGGCAAGAAATATAGGGAAGGGCTTCTCAGATTATAGTAAAAATAAAATGAATTCAGAGGCTTCTTATATCATTGCCTAAATCAGTTATCTCATTTGGGAGTGATTTACTCCGCCCTCTCCAGGATACATTTGCAGTGTCTAAAGACATTTTTTCATTGTCATGACAGGGCTGTAAGTGTTAGCATTGAGAAACCCGGGAGTAGAGAATAGGGAGCTTGACTAATATAGGGAGCTTGACTAGTATCCAGGGGTGCTGCTAAACTTTCTACAATGCACAAAATAGTTTCCTCATAAAAATGAATTGTCTGTCTATAATGCCAGTGTTGAAAAACCTTGAGCTAAATGTACAAGTCTGACTAGCGAATTTCTCACATCTTGCATCCCACATTAGGTTGTAGGAAAGCTTAAAAAGTGCCCTCCCCAACTTTATCTAGCCATATAAACAGTAGTAGAATGACTTTTAGATCTTAATGAAAAGATGTAATAATAGAAAAGCTTATTCTGGACCCATTAATTTGCATCACTGAAACCAAGTAAAGTGCAAATAAGTAACAGTCTGTGTACCAGAGCATGTACCATAGGCTGTCTTTCCATTTGTTTTATTTTGTTTATTTTTTGTTTTTGTTGAGACAGGGTCTTGCTCTGTCACACAGGCTGGAGTGCAGTTACACAATCATGGCTTACTGCAGCCCCAAACTTCTAGGTTCAAGTGATTTTTCCCATTTTAGCCTCCAGAGTTGAATAGCTGAGTGGGACTAAAGGTGTGTGGCACAACATCCAGCTGATTATATAATTATATCAAAATTATATAATTTATAGTATATAAATTATAAATCTATCTATCTATATACACACATACATATGTGTGTATATATATATATTTTTTTGAGAGATGGGATATTCCTATGTTGCCCAGGCTGGTCTCAAACCCCTGGACTCAAGTGATCCTCCCACCTTGGCCCCCCAAAGTGTTGGCATTACCAGCAAGAACCCTTGTACCTAGCTTGTCTTTCCATTTATTTAAATCTTCTTTTAACTTCTGTTAACAATCTTTTGTAGTTTTCAGTATCCAAGTTTTGCACTTAAATTTACTCTTAAGTATTTCATCATTTTTAATGATATTGTAAATTGAATAAATTTTAAAATTTCTACTTTGAATTATTCATTACTAGTGTATAGATAGTTATTTTTAATGTTAATCTTGATTCTTTTTAATATTTGGTATAATTCACTAGTGAAGTTACTTTTGGTAGTTTGTGTCTTTCTAGGAGTTTGTTTGTTTCTTCTAAGTTATGTGATGTGTTGGCATAGAGTGTCATAGTATTTCCTAATTGTTTTTTATAATTCTGTAAGCTTGGTAGCATTGCTCTCTTTCTTTTCTGATTTTGGCAATTTACATCTTCTCTTTTTAAATTTTAGGGTTAATATAAATTAAGACCTGTCAATTTGTTGTACTTTTTAAATACCGTATTTTGGGCAATCTTAGTTTTTCTTTATGATTTATATATTTATTGTTTAATTTATTTATGCTCTAATCTTCATTATTTTGTCTTCTGTTTCCTGTGTATACTTAATTTGCCTTTGTTTTCCTAGTTTTCCAAGCTGGAAGGTTAAATATTTGATTTCAAATTTTTATTCTTTTTTATAGAATTTATAGCTATAAATATTCCTCTGAGCTCTGCTTCAGCTGTATCTCATGTTTTGTCATATTTTAATTTTAATTAATCACAAAGTATTTTCTACCTTTCCTTGTGATTTTTTTAAACCAATGGTTATTTATGTTGCTTAATTTTTGCATATTTATTCTCGAATTTCTTTTTATTCTTATTTTAATTTAATTCCACTGTGGTCCAAGGACATATGTTGTATGTTTTCCATCTCTTTCACCTTATTGTACTAGCGTATGGTCTATTCTGAGAATATTCAAAAAGGTTTTGAGAAGAATGTATTTTTCTGATTTTTGGTGTTCTATGGATTTCTATTAGGTGTAGATGGTTGATAGTGCCGTTTAAATGTTGCACTTTATTTTTGATCTTCTGAAAAGCTATTACATTAGTTATTTAAGTAGATTATTGAAATCTCCAAATATTACTTTTAAAATCCCTGTCTCAGTTTTGTCAGTTTTTGTTTCTTGTATTCTAGGGATATGTTGTCAGTTGCGTGTAGGTTTACAATTATTATATCTTTTTAATATAATGACTTTTTGTTACCATGAAATGCCCCTCTTTAACTTTAATAACAATTGTTTGTTTTAATGTCTATTTTGTCTTATTTTAGTGTAGCCAGTCTGGCTTTACTATGGTGGTTGCTGTTTGAAAGCTTATAGATTTTTCTTTTCAATTTTTTTTTAATCTAAAATATATCTTGTGGCCAGGTGTGGTGGCTCATGCCTGTAATTCCAGCACTGTGTAATAAATACACAGTGCGAGTGTAACTTGAGCCCAGGAGTTCAAGACCAGCCTGGGGAACACAGCAAAAACCCATCTTTAAAAGTAAACAAATAAATAAATAAATAGAATAAAAGAAAAAATAAATAAAGTTTATTTTCTCTGCCAGAGTATAGCGGGAACATGTTTTATTTTTAAATCTAATGTAAAAATCTCTTTTGCATTTGACTGGATTATTTTATCAATTCACATTTAATGTTATTATTAATATGATTTGATTCATATCTTCCATTTCCTTTTTACCAGATATATATCTTTATATATTTTTGTACTTTTGTTCTTCCTTTAGTGACTTATTGTATTAAATGTGTATTTTCTGGAACAATATTTTAATGCTTTTTAGATACGATTTTAAATTATTTTATTAATTATTTGAATTATTCCTAGGGCTTCTGATATAATCTCAATTTATCAAAAACTTACAGATTTATACTAACATAATTCCAATAAAATATAGGCATTTTACTCCTTTATAGCATCATTCTCTCCAAACTTATGCTATTAATCATTTCACATATTATGTGTATACATATTAAAAATCCTATAATCTATTTTTATATTTATTACTTTATATAATATTTGTATTTTTAAAAAGCTAAAAAGAGAGCAAGTATGTATTTATAGAGTTTGTTGTATCAAACTTTTTAATTACAATTTCTGTTTCTCTTTTTTTTCCTCTGATATATTCAATTTACATATTGGTGTCATTTCCTTACATCAATACAGCTTTGTTCAAACCAACTTTTTTTGCTTGTATTGATAAATCTGTTTCATTTACATGTATCATATTTCAAGAAAAAAACATATACATTGCTAATGCAATTGCCTCTTAAACAAGAATAAAAAGGATAAAACATGTAATTATACTCTCTTTTGTAGTTATATAATTTTCCTTCTTGGTATTTTTTATTTTTCTGTGTACTTGTATGACTATCTGGTGTTATTTGCTTTTAGCTTAAAGAATTTCCTTTAGTATTCCTTGTAGAGCAGGTCTGCTGGCAACACATTATTTAAGCTTTTTTTTTTTTGGTCTGGAAGTGTTTTTATTTTGTCTTTGTGTTGGAAAGTTAGAGTTGCTGGATGCAGAATTCATGACTGACAGGTGATTTTTTTTTTTTTTTTTTTTTTTTTTTTTTTTTTTTTTTTTTTTTTTTTTTTTTTTTTTTTTTTTTTTTTTTTTTTTTTTTTTTTTTTTTTTTTTTTTTTTTTTTTTTTTTTTTTTTTTTTTTTTTACTGTTATCTTGTTGACTATGTTATCCGTATGACTTTAGGTCTCTGTTCTTTATTTGATGAGAAGTTAGCCGTTAATCTTATTGGGGTTTACTTGTAGGTATTAGCTACAGTTTTTCTCTGACTCCTTCAACATTTTTTGTTTTTCCTTGCTTTTTTACATTTTGAGTTGGATAGGTTTGGTTGTGATCTCTTTGCATTTATTCTATTTGGAATTCATTGAGTTTCTTGGTTGTATAAAAGTTTTGTTTTTTTTTTTTCATCAGTTTGGCAAATTTTTAGCAGATATTTCTTCAAATATTTTGACCTTTTTCTTTATCTTGTTTTTTAGTTACTCTTGTTAAATATATGTAGGCATGCTTAATGGTGTTTCATACTTCTCCAAGGATCTTTTATTTTACTTTGTTTTTCCTCTCTGTTTTTCAGTCTGCATAATATCAACTGATGTACATTCAAGTCCTACTGATTCCTTCTTCTCCCCGCTGAAATATAATGTTGAGTCTTTCTAGCAAAGTTTTTATTGTGGTGATTGTACTTTTTAATGCCAGAATTTTCATTAGGTTTTAAAATATAATTTCCATATTCTAATGATATTTTCCCCTTTGATGAAACATTATTACTATAACTTTCTTAATAATTTGGGCATGATGCTCTTTAGTTATGTGAGCGTGTTTATACAATTACAGTAATATAATATACAGCTTTAAAATCTTTCTCTGCCAACTCCAATATCTGAGCCCCTCCCAAACATTTCTATTGACTGTCTTTATTTTTTCTTTTCATCAAAGTTTATTTGTTCATTGTTGTTCTTGCTGTTTTTGAATGTCTCATAATTTTTGTTCAAAACTAAACATTTTAGACAATTTATTGCAGCTATCTCAGGATATTGATCCCTTAACCAGTATGCTAATGTTTACCTAGAAATTTAGTTATTTAGTGACTTGGCCAAAGTAACTATTTTACATCTTTTATGATGGCTACCTAGGGATCACATCTGGGCCAACATAAGCCTCAAATTTGATAATAGTTATGCTTCAGCTCTGTTGTCTAGTTCAATTGCTCCCTTACCATTGAATGTTTGTGTGTTTGTGTATGTGTGCACACGCATGGTCATATTTGTGGCTTACATACTGCCATCACAGTTCAAGTTTATGTTTTTTCCCTGTTTAACCAGGAACTAGTGGTTTAGATTTTCTCTTTTTAATTATTCCCAGGGGGACACAGCTTTGAGTATACACATATACTCTCAGACGTGCAAGAATTAATGTGATTTTACTTTTAATTCTGGCTTCCAAGAAATTACTCCTGGGTCAGAGTAGCTTAATTTCAGCCAGTTGGGTAAGAGATTGAACTTAATCTTCTAGTTTCAATGAGGATTCCACTCTTTATTTATTTATCTACATGCATTGTGGGGAAAGTTTTCAAGTATTCCCATGACCTGTTGTGATTATTCCTGAGTGAACACTGCTTAGTATTTGTGTACAACATTTCTGATCACAGAGCATGACTGTGATTTCAAGATTGCTCTTATTTATCCCTTTTCCTGGTTCTTCCTGTTAAATTTCATATTGCTCTGCCTCTTCATCTGTAGCTATAGTATCAACTTCATTCTTTATCTTCATGATTTTGAACAATGCTTTTGGAAGAAGGGGAATCCTTGCCTTTTGGGAAGAAGGGACCAAGCTCTATTAATTGGCCCTGGTGGAATAGTTCCCAGTTTTCCTGGCTTATTCCTCCTGGCTTGGAACCTCCACTATACACTGCAGCTGGGGTGTGAGTGTTCCTATAGCCCTGTGTTTCTGCCCTACAGCATCTGGAGTAGAACTTATGCCCAACAAGTGAGGACTGGGTAAAAGGTAACCCTAATAATCTCAGCTATGTCTTCCCATAATAGAATTTCTGTCATGCAAGGCGAGGAGAAATGGAAAACACCAGCACTCTGTTCTCCCTGAGATAAGATTGTAACTCCATTCTGGAGTTAGAGAAAGAAGAAGCCAGCAAATCACACTGCCATGTGTGTACCTATGCAACAATCTTGCATATTCTTCACATGTACCCCAAAACCTAAAATGCAATTTAAAAAAAATATATATATATATATAATAAAAAAAAAAAAGAAGAAGTCTTCCCTTCTTAATTACATCCATCTGAAGTAGAAGGTCAGGAATAGTTTCCATAAACTGAACCAGTTTATATGGAGCAAAATAGATTTTCTTCAAAGACTATTTCCCATTTGCTGTATATCTCTAAGCAATTTTTGAGAGGCTGTAAATGCTTGTTTTACACATATATACAAATACACACACATATATGTTGGTTGGGAAGAGTCACATATATATGTTTGTTTTACATATATATGTTTGCTTATTTGTTTGTTGGAAAGAGGCTGCCATACTGTTCACTCTGCCATTCTAGAGTTCAGTCATATAACATACTTGTGTGTTTGTGATAGCTGACTGCCGCTCATATCCTAGTGTTCTCATTAAGATATTCAATGGCTCAAAGACAACTGATCCTAAAAAATGCAAAGAGATCCTGAGAAAACACTGTCTCACAACTAGATCCATAACAAACACAACTCTGTGGGTGGTAAGGGTGGGAAAAGAGTGGAGGAGTGGGTCATAAACATATTGTATAATGGAAAGCAATTACAATATACTGCTAAAAGAATCAAAAGCAAAAACAAAACATAAAAAAGGAAGTGGAGGAAATAATATTTCCAATTACTATTTTAAAATCTACTTTACTGATAATTGAAATCATTTATAATTAAAAAATTTTAAATAAAATTTTTAGTAAATATTTAATACAAATATGCCTGTTAGAAGAGTTGTCAATATCTTTTGTGGGCTGTTAAACCATTTATAAAATTCTGGGAATCATGTTTTAAATAGTGAATTATCCTGAGTTTTAAAAATGTATTTCCCATGGCTTCAGAGAAATATAAACTACCTCTGGCCTTACTCTGTGCATATTAAACACTGGCTAAGAATATTCCTCAGTTGATGGTTTGTTCTTTCTGAAATATTGCCTCTAGAGAAATTCCTAATGACAACCACTTCTCTAAGCACTTTATTACTACTGCTTATCAATTAATTAATGAACAGAGGAATATCTTTATTGAAGCTTCTCACCTTTTTGGGAAGGCAAAATTAAAATCAGAAATCCCCTCTAGTGTGAAATAACAATTTTCCACTTTAAACTAAATGATGTTATCAAAACCAAAGCACCAATTGGTGTGTTTCCATTTACTGGCACATTTTTCAGTGTTCACAATTTCCAAAAAGTAAGAAACCATATGTGTGTGTGTGTGTGTGTGCTTATGTGAGTATGTGTGTGTATGTCTGTGTACGTATGTGTACACATACACATATAAGTCTGTATATATGTATAGACCAATTATATATATGTATACAATCACATACACATATATGTGTTTGTGTACATATATATCTGTATATATATGTGTGTATATATATATATATATCTGTGTATACATGTATACGAGATGACATAGAAATTGCAAAATCACCAAGGAATTTCTGTTCTAATATAGAATTATATTTCTAATAGAATGTGCCATTTTCTGGCTTTCTTTCAAAATAATTCCGATTATTATATCAACAATTTATATTGTCTACTGGGAATATTAATCCATTAGTTTAATCAATATTAATTATCGATAATTTAGATTCAAAAGCACCCCTTAACCATGTGCAATAACATTTTAAATAATGTATACATTTAATAGACACCTATTTGTATTATTAATATTCCTTTTTCACAGATGAACTGTGAACAGAGAGAGGGTTGCTCCCAACCCAGATTCAAAAAAAAAAAAAAA
Organism: Alouatta palliata; assembly: GCA_004027835.1. Taxonomy (NCBI): domain Eukaryota; kingdom Metazoa; phylum Chordata; class Mammalia; order Primates; family Atelidae; genus Alouatta; species Alouatta palliata. The sequence continues at coordinate 48,988 of PVKV010013727.1, forward strand.
AAAGAAAGGTAAATAGCAAAGCTGAAGCTGTTTGAGTTTAGACTGAGACTTTTTCTACCCCTCATGCTATGCTGCCTATTTTTGGGAAAAAAAGATCTTTAAAGCTTTCTATGTGATTTCTTTTTAACCACGTTTCATTATCATTGTCATGATAATGAAAGCATCAAAGCTATACAATCTGTTGTAAACAAAATCAGACACATGGTCTTCCTTCTAAGAGGTTCCAGTTAAAAATGGCCCTGACTTATCTGAATGTAACCCATGACAGCACTCATATTATTTTTGAAATTTTTTTAGTTTGCTAAGCATCTTCCCATTGCAGAGAGAAAATCATGTCATTAAGAATACTGTCCAGTATATTTCTTTCCTATTCCTGTAAAGAAATTCCCATGTTAATTTTCATTACTCTTTCTTTTCTCTAAACACGTGGTGTGTTTTTTCCCGTGGCAAATGAAAAATTGAATATCCTTAATGTCATGTTTGAGAGTTTAGATAGTATTTACTGGAAATTGGTAGTTATCAAATACGTTTTTAATCACAAGAATATGAAAAAAATCTGCTCTTTTTTGGGTAAATCATAATGTATTGGAAAAGATATTTAAAGTTATATGCTCTAGAATAAATGAAAAACCACCCTTTTGAGATTTATCTTTAAAAGCAGTGACAAACTAAGGATAGTGTGTATACTAGCGATATTTATAATCTCGGACTTAATATAACACATTTGAAATTTTGATTTTGATAAGAACTATTGCTTTCTTGCTCGATTTCCTGATTAAGTTATAGTAAAATATGTATACAACAATAAAATTGTGCTGTATAAAATATTTCTTACGCATAACATCCTTTTTATTGATTAATATTTATGTGTGTGTGTGTTAATAACACTGGAGGTATTATTGATGTCACATTTGAAACTATGTAAAATAGTTTGAAATTCTATCAGCAGATCACTGAGAAAGAAGTAGAAAAATATGAGTTTTAAAGAAAGGCTGGATTTTCCCAGGTTTCAGGATGCTGTTTATCCAAAGAATCCATTTGGGAAACAGGAGTCAGCTCAGGCCGAGAATCACCTCAATGGCAAGAATTCCTCCTTGACTCTGACTAGAGAGGGAAGATGAAGCTGGCAGCTACATTGGAGGATAGAGTGGGAGAGCTTGTTGGCAGGGGGTCACTGCGAGGCAGTTGGAGCACTCCCGAGAGCTGATGAAGGCGTCAACCAAGGCAGCGTTCCCAAACTTCAGGCATTTCCCCGTCAGTTTTACAGTTACATTTTTACAGTTATAATACATACCACTCACATTAACTTTTCTCTTTAAATCAACTTTCCTTTTATACTTAAATGCATTTATTTTAAAAAAGAAACTTTTTCAATGAAATTATCATTTGTGATATTTTTCTTTTTCTTAGTAAACATAACTGGCAATAAAAAAAAAAAAAATTATTCAGGATTCTGCCAAGACTATTTTGCTGAAGTGTCTCATAATTTATCTGTATGTTTGTGTATTTGGGTTAGCTAAACTAAGTTTCATTATTAAATTTTAATCCCATCATTTAAATATTAATAATATATTTTACTCACTGAAGTTAGCCACACTGATTTTATGTCTTTTTTGTTTTCTCATAAAATTGAAATACTTGAAATTAGTGGCAAAAAATAGATTTTAATCAAGGCTTTCCTATGTCTTTATGTTGTATTATGTTGGGTTATACAGTTAAATCAGTCTTTGTCTCCCAAGAAAACACACAATTGAATGGAAACACAAATAAATATAACTAAGTAAATGTGATAAATGCTCCAAAGAAAATCATTCAGAATGAGTTATTATTTTTGACTATTATGTTCTCCTTTTCAACATTCTACTTTTCATATTTTGTTTTCACAAGTCCATATGCAAATTATACAATTATTAACAAAGTACTTTCTTTCATTTCACTTTTATTAAGAAAAAATAGTGCTTATATGCAAAACATAGCAAAAGACATTACAAATTTGATTTTGGATATGAAATATGCTTTTGACTTTTTTATTGATACTAATGGTATTTAAATACAATATTTAGATGGTTCTATTTATAATAGCTAATAATTGCTTATTGAAATTAATGAAATCTGACTACAGCTAACACTCCTTTGAAATGTTTTAGTAGTGATTCATCTCCACTAGAAAGAATGGCATGTGTAGTTTATAGATCATGTCATTACAGAAGGAAGGGACCTCTTAGATCAGTAAGTCTAGGCTGCCTGCCTTTGTGGAATATAGTCCCCAAATAGAGGACAAAGCATTTGATCTTAGCCAAAAGGCCACGAACAAAAGCTATTTTAATTTATTGCAATTAAAATGAATGGGATTCAATCTAACACATTTATGAGGATGCGATAACTATCGAATCACATTCATTTCAGTGGGGTGTGTTAGTCATCTAATTCTATTCATTTCCATGGGGATCCATTATTTATCAAATCACATTTATTTAAATGGGGATTCATTAGCTAAAAAATCTAATTAGTTTCCATGTGCATGCATTAGCTATCATGTCATCCTTCCTTTCAAAGACAATTCTCTAGTTATCAAATCCCATGCACTTACGTTTGGATTGGATTCTAGAGTTTGAAAAAGCTGTTACTCTTAATTAAATGGTGGCAATAAACTGTTATTGTTATTATACTGTTGAATATTTAAGAGTATTTTCCAAATATCCAAAGACATAGTCACCCCAATTTTCAATAGCTAAATGAAATGTTCTTTCAAACAATAAAACATTTAATTTAGCAGGTGTCCAAAGGACCGGTATAATTTTGCTAAAGGCATGGTATTACCTTTACAGCTCAGGGTGTATCTTTTTGTTTTCCTGAAATGTAACCACTAAGTGAAGTTTTCAAGTTTAGAGAGGTTTTCAAAATGAGGGGAAAATGTCAGCCTGCTAAGACACCATATGATTAGGTCCTTAGATTTATGAGTTATGGACACTAAACTCATGCAATAGTGTATGTGTCATTTGAATTTTAGTTTGATAGATTCTGTTATTATTTCTGGCCACAATTTCAACTTCTCAATTTTTTCAAATTCATGCTTTGGGGAAACTTCTTATGTCAGGTTTTCTTGTACCAAGTTAAAAAAAAATCACAAGATATTACCCATTGTTGAGATAGACTAAGTAACAAATGAAGTTACTTTAGACCAACATATACATCTTTCTTAAATTATCCTGATAAATGTCCAAAATATGCAGACAACTATAGTTTTCAGTGGCCTTAAAACAAATTATCTTTGAAATAATAAAATAATTTAAGTCACTTTAGTTTATGAAAAGTACATGAACTTAGTATAATGTGAAAATATTATGAGTAATATCTTCAGCTTGTGTTACTTCAAGAAATCACTTGGATTATTATGTGTTTACAATTTTGAGGTGGTTATTAAATTATTTAGCGCTTTTTCAGTTGCACTACCATATTTCAATAATTGGAGGGCTGTAAACATTTTATTTCATTTACTTTAAATTGAGCAGTGCCATTTTTTTCATAAAACCAGTTTTTTTGGAAAAAAACATGAAAGATGTAAGAATTTTATGTAGTCATTCTTTATATAAGCATAAACAATTAAAATTTTGTATATCAGCTATTAATCATTTTAGATTCTTTTTCAAATTCAATCCCTTTATAGTTAAAATTTATGTAATTCTGTGTATTTATTCAATATTGTTTAATATTATAATTTTGTATTAACCATATTTTAAAAATAAAAAAGAAAGAAAAAATTAAATATAAATTTATATTGACATGTTGAAAAGTCAGAATATATAGAATTGAATTTCACTAGTGCCGTTTATAATCTCTGAGATCTTGGCAACGTAGTTTGCTAGAGTTTCTATTTCTTCATCTGTAAAATGAAGTAAATCAAAGCTACTTTCGAGACTGTTGGAAGAATTATATGATACAATCCTTGTAAATTGCTGTTAGGGCTCAGAAAATGATACCCCAAAGTATGGTGCATTGGCACACCGAGCATTTTTAATTAAAGGCAATTGAAAGGCCTTAGAAGCTTTTTCAGAATCAAGGTTTCTCTGAACTTCTTTTCTTTTTCTTCTTACAGTCTCAGAGAAGGACTCTCTCTAACGTTCCCTTTAGAAGAGTTCTGACTGAGGAGAGTTCTTTCAAAAAGAATGCAATTGTCTTGAGCTCCATTACTACGAATCTCATCCCCCACCAAAAAAGAAAGTGAAGATTAATCACCAGAGGAGAGATTAAAAGTCATCATTATTTTCAGATAAACCATTGCCTATTCTTCAGGAGGCTACCCCATAACAATTTCATTAGCTGAGGAAATTGATTTGGGTAAAAAAACAACCTTTGCTCATCATGTAGTTTGTCCCCTTTTCCTCCTCTAACTTATCACCACCTCCCCCAAATCCTCAAGCTTCTATTCCTTTATGATATATAATCAACAGTCTGGCCCCTCCTTTGAGTGACACATTCTGTAAGGCTCCTCTGCACATGTGTGTAATTGAAAGAGGTTTTTTTTCTTTTCTTTTTACTTTTAATCTGTCCATTGTCAGTTTATTTCAGCAGACTCAGTTATTGAAATTGCAGAAGGAATATTTAAACCTCCCTTCACTGCTTACTGTAGTGCTTGTCTGCCTGCCCCCATAATACCTGTATAAATCTGTAGCACCTATAAGAATATGGTATGTGTTTAGTATGTTAGCTATTTTATTTCTAGTAAGTTTTTAAAAGATGAGAAATTCAATTAATAATCAACCACAAACCAGGGAGGATTTTTTCTCTTTTTTTCTTATGTAAAATGGATAAGAACAGCCATATTTTAAAATTTAATACTACTATAATTCAGCAATATCAGTCATTTTGGCAGGATTACCAATGTTTTATACATTCACTTATGTATGTAAAATGTCTATTTGGTTTTGTTTGTTTGTTTTGAGGCTGCGTCTTACTCTATTGACCAGGCTGGAGTGCAGTGGTGCGATCATGGCTCACTGAAACCTCTGCCTCCCAGGTTCGAGCCATTCTCCTGCCTCAGTCTCACAATTACCTGGGATTACAGGTGCCTGCCCAGCTAATTTTTGTATTTTAGTAGAAACAGGGTTTCACTATGTTGGCCAGGTTGGTCTCGAACTCCTGACCTCAGGTGATCCTCCTGTCTTGGCCTCCCAAAATACTGGGATTACAAGCGTGAGCTGCTATGCCCAGCTGTAAAATGTCTATTTGTAACTGAAGCTAATAAAGACAATCCCAGACTTAACAATAAACTACATTCTACAATTATTTTGAAACGTATATGTTTTCTTCTCATAATATTCAAATTGTAATTGTAATCTTCATCTCAGTAAAACATGGCATTGATGGGAGGATATTGAGTGGCTGTGGAAAACAAGTAGATTACCATACAAATGATGTCCAAGGGACCCTATGTTTTCTCCTTTCTTGTGAGTAAACATGGAGGTGGTAAAAAGTGTTAATAAACTAACCAAAGTCTCGAATTGGGGTAAAATGTCTCTTTATTCAACACTAGAGTGAAATGATCAGTGATTTGCTCTAAGGAAGTAAGTACAACCATCTTTCCTGATGGCCTAGTTGTCCATGTATGGTTAACTAGTGGTTTTAAAGAGCATCTTCCACTAAATCTCATAAGCCACATTTATCCTTACCACCTATCTTCTAAATGTATTACGTAAATGTTATGTTGAAAAGAAACAGAGAAAAGAGATGAGATTTTGAAAAACAGAGTGTTTCACGCACCCAAATATCAAAGGAGAAGTTTAAAGTATTCAATCTAATGTAGATTATCAACTTCATCAGATTTGGTCGTCCTCCTCTTTCCCAAGCCTATGATGTATAAGATTAATTATGGAAAAATACAGAAGCTTTATTTTCTTTGAACATCATGGCACTGTATAATTGATCTTAATCTTAAAATACTTATTTAACTTATTATATACCCTACACACTGGTTTGGCAAACTTGCATTCCAGATATCATGAGCTTTTAAGGTGATACACTCTTTAAACTCACGTCCCACTGTAATAAATGGTGGGAGCTGAATATTTTGTTAGATTTTTTTCTCCATCTATTTCTAGGAATCCTCAAATGGGAGTCTGAAATTTGCAGATTTATCCGCAGTGTAACTTGTCTCATCACTATGTTTCATAAACGTCATCTATTTTATTTCTTGTTTGCAATTTGTTCACTTATATTTAATATTCTCTATTCAATACATAAAATTTAAAAATGTTCAATCAAGATTCAGTGCCAAAAGGGCCACAGATCTCACTGACAGTCTTAACATTTCTCTTAGCTTAACTGATAGCCAGTAGGTTTCTCCCTGATAGAGACCTATATGGCTTTTACTTCCTTGGAGCCTTACTTCAGAAAGCTTTCAATTGTAAATTTTTTCTCTTCTCTTTTCCGATGTAAATATTCTTCCAGATTCTTGCTAGTTTTCCAACCCAGGAATATTTTCTTTAGGACCTGAGAGCCATCTCTTTGAAATGCAATTATCAGCAATGATAGATTCCCTATCTCTTCCTGTCTATGGAAGGGTAGAAACCTAACTTTGATAGTCAGCAATTAGCACAAAGGGACTGATCACAGAGACTCAAGTCCCCCTTCAGGCTGTCTTCTTGTGTTTTCCCACTAGCTCAACCTAGTACTTAAAAACTTCCCTATTTTTTGCTTACCATAGTTCACAGTCTCTCTACCCTATTGCAGTTGTCTTGAAGAGTGCCTTCCTAGTCTAACATTATCCAGTGTAATTTTTCTTTGGCAGTATTTGTCTTATTCATGACTGTGTACCCATTAGTTAGCAGATTTTATTAATGAGTACCTATCCTGTACTACAGTAGATATACAATGACAAGATGCAGGCCAATCTCTTATTTCAAGAATCTCAGTGTCTGTTGGAAGATACGGACCTATAGACCACATAGAAAGTAGAGTCACTGCTTTACCTGAAATAACCTATGCATTCCCTAGATTTTTGTGATTGAACCACTAAAGTTCAGGGAAGAAATACCAAAATGTAAGTAGAAATCACAGTCGGAGATCCAGAAGCCTATTTGAGATAATTGCATGGCAGGACATTCACTATCTTTTGGCTTCCCTGTTAGGAGAAGGGCAGTTATTCTGAAATATGACCCTTGAAGTTCTTCTGGAAGAGAAATAAAATGGTGGTGAGCACACAAAGAAATATCTCTGGACTTAACACAGCTCTGTCTTTGGTGCAAAGAAAAATTTGTAATTCTGAAACAGTGGGAAGATCAGACTTTAGTCTATATCTATGGATATAATACTTCAAAGAAGTATTATATATTTATATATTTATATTGCATCCAAGTAATTATTTTCAGCCTATCTCAGAAAAGAAGGCAGAATTCATAGCATGATGAAAAATTATAAAGTTATAAGATCTGTATGCTAGTCCAAGCCCTTACAGAAGTAACTTTAAGACATTGGGAGAATCCATTATATATAGGAATTTTTCAATATTCTCAGTTACGAACTCAGAAATGTTGAACTACCTAAATCCAAGATTCCATATATATTTAAAATATTTAACTATTTGTGACTCCAGAAAGCAGATGCATGCAAAATATTTTATATTTCTGGTGACTGTGTTTGTTTGTATTTTAGTAATATTATTTAATATTAATTATTTGACCCCCCTCCTCTCCACTGCCACATAAATCTCTTAAAATTCTAATTCTAATCTACCTCTATAGCTTCCTCTCTGTCAACAGCCCTCTCTTATTCCCTGTGATCCATTCATGCTGAATTTTTCATGAGTGTCTCACATGCCAGGGCCTTTTGTATTACCTATGATGGAATTCTCTGACCATCTTTTTTTTGCCTGAGAAAACTCTTCTACTTCCTGACACAACCCAACTTCTCTCTCCTCTGTTAATCAGCCCTGACACCACTGCTTCAGGCAAATGCCAGTGGCTGCCTTTCTTGTCAACTGTTAAACAAAAATTATGAGAGCCCATTGTTTTGGTCAGAGTTCCTTCCCTAGGTCCCAACAAATCAGACCAAACCAAAATGGAGTCACTCATGCTAAATGCCACACAATGAAACTGAAATTGGAAGGCAGCAAATAAATCTCCAAACAGACGACTTTGTTTTTTTCCTGAAAACAGGAGATTCCAGTTTACCGGAGTCAGTGTAATAAGGAACTCCCCTTTGCTTGAACCCTTAGGAAAAAATAGCCTGAAGTAACCTGATGTTAACCAAGGAACTTTTTCCTGATGTTCTGTGGCCTTGTTGCCACATTGCAAAACCCACTCTTCTGCTATTGCTCAATGGGAGCTTTGCAGAAGTAAGGCTTAACCAATTAATGAATTGCAAATAAAAGCCCATTAGATATATGTTTTGTCTATTGACACTTTGTTTCCACATAGTTGGGTCATACCTCTATAAATATAAACACTCTGTAAAACAAGATATAAAGTTGTGGCATCATGAAAATAGTTAACTCTGTAGTCAGAGAAACCCAATTCCCAATTGGAGCATTGTGCCTTTGAGCTATGCTTAGGAGGCTAATTTATTGAATCTCTCTCAATCTTAGTTTCTTAACATTTAAAAGGAGATACATATTTTTGCCTCACAATGATATAATTATTAATATGCTATATAATGGCTCTAATACACAGTGAATGCCCAATAAAGGATGTTTTTCAAAATGTCTGTCAGTAGAAGAAAAAAACATTTATCTTATTCATGCCCTATGATTTAGTAAACAAAATTCTCTTGTATATCTTCTATACCACAGAGGCTACTTTTATGTTTTCATCATGCAAACTAACTAGAGTTCTAATGTCACACTCTATCTTGGCAGAAACATTGTAATTGTAAGCCATCAAGGTATTTACCACTTGGTTTATGCAAGTCTCCATTGTGAGCTCAGGTTAAACATTCTTCTACCTCATCTTCTCTATTCCAACTCTTGGGATGAGATGGATCATTTATGCTCTCTGCTATTCCAAAAATAACAGCCTTCACTCAGCCCTGGGGTTTCCTTTATCACTAGAATTGTCTCATTAGAAGGAATTAGAATTCATGGTGTTGGTAACAAGGAATCTTCAGCAATTACCAGGCATAATCTCCAATTGGTAGGGAATCCATTTAGTAAATAACTTTTCACTGAAAAACCACTAAATAACATATTAGGTAGATGTTTTAACATGGAATAAGAGATAAAGAACAATGGTGAAAATAAGTGAAAGACTGGAACCCCAAATTCAAACAGTTTGTATAAAAAATGTATTGAGACATCAAGTAGTTGTCACTAGCAACATGGATACATGCAATCTATATTTTAAGGGGTTATGACAATAAAACTCCTGATCTGTTGATGTGTTTTGGTTATGAACCCAGTAACAGTTTTAAATATCTTATAATTATAGGAGGGGATATGGAATTAGAAAAGAAGGGTCTGTGTTACACATCTGTTGACTATACAGTACTGCTAGAAAGGGCTTTCATTTTTAGGACAAAATACTGCAGTTCAATTATCAATAGTCACTTATTAATTATCACTAAATTTAACATAATAAAAAGCTACCTCATGGGTAGGAGCAATGAAAGCCTTTGTAATATAGTACTATTCCCTAGCGACAATGTTAAAATACACTTTAGTGTGTGTGTATATATATCTACATACATATAGATATTAGAGTTCAACATATATAATATCATGATTTTATTATACAGGCATTTTATGTCAGCATATTTGTCATAATGAAATTGTAACACTTATGCATGTAGCAACAAATGAGAATGCAAAAATAGACCTTAATTTCAGAGTCAGAATATTCCTGACTTCTATTGATAACAGTTAGATATTTTCAAAAGAACCATAGCCTACATCTAAATTCTCAAAGACAGAACCATATGAACTATAATTTTATATGCTTCTAATTAGCAATCTTTAATACCTCATACTGTAATGATGACTTTTTTATGCTAGAATATGTCTTCCGGTTTTTCCTCCTGAGAAGGTGCACCACATATCATATGGCTATTTCCTGGCACTTTAATTTCAACCACCCTGGCTTTTGAAAAACACTCTGTACAACTCACAGTTTCTGTTTTGCTATCACGGTAACAACTTTTTGAGATATGCAGCCATACACACTGTGCACTTTAGATTAGAATCTGTCCTCCCTCCCCCAAACCTCCCCCCTCTACTTTTAATCATTCAGCTTTCTAGGAGCTTCATCATTTCTGTTAATGGAGAGAAGACATTTAAACATGTATGTAATAATTGTATTTGCAGTCTGATCCCTATACTAACTCTAGCACAAGGACATTTGGTCATATATATTATGGCACCTTCTTTACAGTATCCCTTGCTATTCATTAAAACAAGAGAGATTATCTTTTCATCTATAAGATGATAAAATAACACACGTATATTTGGGGATTAAATTACCTGACATGTCTGTCTCAGAAATAATTTCCTTTAGATAGCTGTGCTATTTAGTTTTTAATGATTAGCAACTGATTCAGAAAACACATTTTGTCATTTAAACTGCTGATTTTACTTTTGCCAGAGATTTTGAAAACAGCTGTATGAATTGACTTGAAATAATTTTATACTTTTCTAATAACAGTAGAGTCTCAATTTTCCCAATTGTTTTTAAAGTGACAAAGGACAATTATGAAATTCACTAATATTTTTGTGTTGGTCATTTTAATAAAGATTATGTTTATCTTCTCACTCAAAATAACAACAGGACTGAAAATAACAGTAAAAGATAAAACTAAAATCACTTTTCTCAAAATAATTCTCTATGTAACTACACCCCTCCAAGTAATATTTCAATGTAGATACAACAAACACAGATTATTTTCCCCCAACATCATTTTGGGAGATGATTTTTCAAAAGTCACATGTCACAAAATGTTTAATATGAACCTTATGTCTTTTTATTTTTTTTGAGACAGAATCTCTGTCCGTCACCAGGCACCAGGCTGTAGTGCAGTGGCGCGATCTCAGCTTACTGCAACCTCCGCCTCCCAGGTTCAAGCAATTCTCCTGCCTCAGCCTCCCGAGTAGCTGGGACTACCGGTGTGCGCCACACCACCATGCTCAGCTAATTTTTTTTATACTTTTAGTAGAGACGGGGTTTTACCATGTTGGCCAGGATGGTCTCAATCTCTTGACCTTGTGATCCACACGCCTCGGCCTCCAAAAGTGCTGAGATTACAGGCGTGAGCCACTGCGCCCGGCCTGAACCTTATGTTTTTTTTTTTTTTTTTTT